>CANXYI011351184.1:0-13616 GCA_948208565.1 Hura crepitans | reverse complement strand
AAGGATACTTACCTTTTCGCTTTTCAACCACTCTTCATTATTTTGTTAGTTTATTATTATTTTTTTAAAATATGATTTTGTATGAGTGGAGTAGTATACTATTTGTCTTTTGCTTCCTAATTACATTATAAAAGATCATATTACGTTTTTGTTTAATTTCTTTGTTAGCATGTTTGTTATTTTTAAATAATGATGAGGTCTTCTTATCTTACAGATTCTTAAAAAAAAAATTATTTTTACTTCATTTTTAAGATGTAGGAAAACTTAGTAGACCTAGATGTGTTGTCATGGACAATAATTTGCCTGTAATGGAGAATCCCTTTTCATCTCAAAATTTGGAAAGTCCATGAAAAACAATTGACACGATGGATTTACTTTTCATACAAATACGTATTTTATCTTTTACAAGACATAGAAAATTGATCTGTCTCAGAGAAAAAAAAAAGGATACGCTATTGAGGAAATCCTACCACAAATGAGAGAAAAAAAAAATCCTCAACTCCCGAGGCTATGATACAGTAAGATTGAGACATTCATGTTGGTAAAATTAAAATTAATGTTAAAGTACAAAATATGTTGATATTTTTTTTGGCGATAATACAGCATTTGTTGATTAATAAGAAGATTATATATATATAGTTAACTTTTGAAATTATTGGTAGCATCATGACCCTTTTATGCTGATAAAAAAAAATTATAACGAAATGACAGATGGAATTCATTAATTTTGGTACATTAATCAAACAAGGCAAGTGTGTCTGTGACAATAAATTGGTGACAGCAAGGATTGATGATATGTTGCTATTGTTGTAATATTTTTGTTTTCTTTTATATTTGTGTTGCAGAAAAAGAGGAGACAATGCCGTTAATATGTGTGGTGGGAATCGGGAAAGACCAAAATCTAGCTAAAGTTTAGTGCCTGCTAGAGGCATTAATTAGGTCAATTACCATGAAATTAGGGCTTTTAAAAACAACTAGAGAAAGAAGAAGAAAATAAATCCATGCTTTATAGTTTATAATATTTCATGAGATTAAGTTTCAGTCAAAATAGTGACAATGTCTTTTCTTTTACATGAAGAATAGGGAATAAAGTTTTGAATATGAAATCATTCAATATAATAGAATTAAATTAATTTTATCACTCAAATGTTCTTTAAAAGATGGTAATAATATCAATACACGTAGCTTTATAGTTATAAAATTATATAATTCCCGCTCCAAGGAGGGAAAAAGATTAGAAGCATAAATTTTGTTTGAAATTGATTGAAATAAAATCACGGTCAAAATGTATAAAATGAAAATAGCTTGTGGATACGAGGCATAAATTAATGATTTTGTTTGATTTAAGGAAGTAAAAACAGGTGAGTATTTGTGGATATGAATTTTCTGTTTATATGGAGTATAATTTTCAATTTCATTTCAAAATAGGAATATAAGTTATTTTCGATTTTAAATACTCAATTTATTCTTAATTATTATATGTAGGGAGAAGGAATTCTCATGCTTATGGAATTGTCAAGGAAGAGTGAGATTCTCATTTAAGGATAATATAAATTTGATGCATTTGAGATTCTACACTTGTTTAACTTTTAAAAAAAAAAAAATTAGAAAATACAGTACATGCATGTATGTAATACAGTAAATATTTGAATAAATCAAATCTGGATCAGCAATAAACTTACCATCAGAGTTTGGAAAGTTTTGAAATTGAAAAGGAAAAAGAAAAGAATATATATCAAGTTGGTTGTCATCCATCAAATTAGAAAAGAAATTTTGGCAATTTCAGAACCGATAAAATTGTAGGATTCTAATCTTAAATAGAATCCTATGACAAGAGGAGGATCCTATGTGGCCTGCATGCAATCATCAACTAGTGTATCCATTTTTGCTATCTAAAAATTAAATATCCTAATTAATTTACTTGCATAGTTGTATATGGGTACTGATTTTGAAGTATTGATTGGGTTGGTCCATGTACGTACGAAAATATTGAATGTATATAATTAAATTCAAAGATGATATATTTTTATTTTCATTTATTTGTCGACATTTAACATTTTTTCTGCCCTTAACTTACTGATCTTTACCTTAATTTAATGAGATGTTATATTTTATTATATTTTGATATTATTTAGCATACGATAAAATTGTATATAAAGTTTTGAATATTGAGCACTTGGTAATATAAAATGCTTTTTATACTTATAGTCCAAACATTTGGATGAGAATTCCAATTTTGCCATCAAATTGTGATTTAAACTCCAATTTCGAAAGGGAATAGGCAGCTGCTGCTGCTGCTATTTCCGAAGCTTCTTACAAGAAATTAATAAGGTAGGTCAAACAGTTTTAAAAAATAATAAAATAAAGAACTCAATATTCAAATTCATCATGACCTAAGCAAAGGCTTTCAACACCAAACAGCCATGTGCTTATATTTATTGTGGTGCTACTTTTAACATGTGAGTGGTCACATTCTATTCAAACATAATAGAAAACAAATCTTACAACCCTTTTTCATTTTTCTGATTTTACAGGTTTTAATTTCTTTGTCTTCAAATATGAATTAATTTAATTCCACAGCATTTCATGTCTTATTTCAAATTTTGATGTCCTTGTTCTTTAGATTATACCTGGAATTTGAAATCATAACTTTGAATAATAAAATTTCATATATTATTAACTAAAATTCTTCTATCTCGATAAATCTTTTATAATTTCAGTAATTTTATCTCTAAATAATTTCAAACGCATTAAAAAATTTTTCATTCTACTTTAAAAGCTGCAATTATTTAAAGCATAAAAAATTAATAATTTTGAAAAAATTTTAACCCTTAAATTGTGATGTTAGCATAACTTCAATCTATTCTCCTTTTCCTCTAATTTTTCCTGCATATTATACTTCTCGAAGTGGGTATATCACGATGCCATAATTCCTTAATGATTTCAATGGTATTGAAGAAAATTAAACAAATCATAATAAACAAGAAGATTTATGTAGATAAGTGGGCCCTGGGGGCTTTGTAAATGAATCTGAATGGGTAGGACCATATGTCATTGGGTGGAGCTGATAGCAGCTGAATCTGAAGCAGTAAAACTGATCAGTGACCTTTTGATTCTGACCTGTGACTCTCTCTATCTCTGTGTCCGTCTTTGCTCTCAAATAAAATAACCCTTGAGCTTTGAGTTAAAAGAAAGCGGTGATTTTTTTTTTTTTTCATTCCTCGAGGCTTTGCCCTTTTCTTGTTACTATTTCCCTTTTTTTTTTTCTTCGGTTTACAGCAATCTATACATTACAGATTTTGGTATTTTATTGCAAATATTGTTTGGCCATTCCCTACCCTTAATTTCCTTTTAAATATTAAAATATGTGAAGCAAAAATTGTCTTATGTAGGCCGGTGAATTAGCTCAACTAATCCTAGACTGGGTGTATTTTCTCATTTCCATTACTGTTAATGTGTTACTAAGAAATTTTCAAAGAATTAGAGGTTCAATTATTTTTTTCATTAATTAGAATCCAATTTTTACTTTCCACATCTAGTGACGTTATTATAAAAAAATATATGTTTTTTGAAAATGATTATCATAGATCAATTCAAACACTCAAAAGTAGGGGAAACAAGAGTTTGCTTTGATGAAATTAATGGTTAGTTAAGCTTAAGACAAATTTGTGCAACAAGTATAACAAGGGTCATTAATATTTTGAAAGTTCATAGTAGAAGTAGATAATAGGTTCTTATAACTACTTTTTTTTTTAATTATATATATGGTGATTAGTGCTAAATAAAAGGTAAAAAATTCAATTAATCTTTTTGACATTTAAAATTAAATATGTGCCGATCATGTAATAAAAAAATTCTTATATAGTAGATTGATCGAAATTTAGGTCATATTGAATCAAACTAAAAGAATTTCTAATTTTTTAGAGTATCACTCAAATTTAATTCAAATATCAAAATGAGAAACTAGAAAAAAGCAGTTTTACTCGACTATTAACTTGAACATTATAGAAAATGAATTAGATTAGTGATGTTAGTTTTTTTTTTTAAATCTATGGTTAATCAATAAAAGTGATTAACAAACATAAAAATATGATGATGGTGTGAATATGTCATGATGATCAATCAAGGTAGACATGGTATTTGACATCAACGTGTAAAGAAGAAAGAGGAGGGAAAGGGAAGGGGCTGAATTCTATATATATATATCTATATATATATATATACATATGTTGCATGGTTGAGAAGGGATGAGATAGATGAGAGTAGACAGTAGAGAGAGGGGAGGGATGGTCTTATTTCTGGAACAAAAGAGGCAGAAGTAGGGCCAGGGGGCTCTGATACTTTTATTGCCTTGTTTGTCCTTTTCACTCTCCATCTCTCCTCCTCCTCCTCTTTTTATCTCATTCTTTTCTTCCTCATTTCTCATTCTTCTCTCATTCACATCATTCTTATAACTCTCTGTCTCCTCCTTCTTCTAAAATCCATTGATCTTTTATTTGGATCTGGAGAAGCTATTTATCTTTTGAGGGGAATGTTGTCTGGCTCGAGGCCACTAATTAGATCTTGATTGTAATTAACTTAGTTTGAGAAATCATTGATCTTGTGTTAGTGACGTCGGACCAGGCTTCATTCCCCCCAATTGTTGCTTCCAAATTAATTTTTTTTACTCGATTATCTTGATCGATAAAGAGGTGAGATCTTTTTCAGGTTTTGGTTGATCTCGAATTAATATTTCAATAGATTTTGGAATGTTTTGTTGTACGTGGGGTTTTTAGTGATCAGAAAGATTTAAGGTCGTTGGGCATGCAAGTGCAGATTGGTGTAATGATGAAAGATTTTGACTGCTTTTTCTTTTTCTTTCTCCTCATTTCTGACTGAAAGAGGGGGTATAGGATCATCATTACACTTTTATATTTTATCCCTAAATTTCATGGAACAGGGTTTATTTCGCTCTGTCAGTCTATCTAACCCTTTCATATTCATCATTGGAACTGGATTTATTCATGATGGCTTCAAGAATCTTCCCTGTCCGTTTCTGTTCTTTCTTGATCTCCTCTCTAATTGGCTTCTTTTTTCTTTGTTACAAACCCCCACTGCCTTCATTTCTAGGGTTCATGCTTCAAGAAAGGATCTGCTATTTATATTAAAAACACATCATTTCTAACATGATTTTTTTCTTTGTTTTAGGCTAATAAGAATACGCATAGTAGATCCGTGTGTTATGTCTACTAATATTTTTCATATAATTCTTCGCAGCTTTTGTTTGTGGGAGGTAGTGCCTTAGTAGATAGACTGTTTGTCGTCTTCGTTTTCTTGATGGCTTTCTTTTTAGCCCTTTAATCATCTTGGTCCTGTTGTGTTAAGGCTTGGATCTTTGCTCTTTTGCCGACTTATTTATATATTTTGCATAGCTGAAGAGATTAATTATCATCTTGTGCTCAGTATTCTAATATTGGTGGCATGCTCGTGTTTCGTTATCTACGTATACAAGTTTCTGTTGTCAAGTTGCTTACATTTTCTCATTTTTCTTTTTCTTTTTATTAGAAGACGGTGAACATACTCTCATGTTGGAGTCATACCAAGATTGCTATTTTATGTAATCCATTGCTTAAATGATGAAAACAAAACGCATTATTTGAAACGAAATCTGGTAATCCATGTGATTTAAATTTTAGATAGAGCTATACATATAGTGGTTGAAAAATCTTGAAATGGATTCACCTTTTATAGTTAATAGGTTTTGATCTTGAGGCTTTTCTGCCAATCTGCTGTATTCCCTAAGAAATCTTTATTCCTTTAGCATGTGAGGGGAAAGTTTGATAATTTAAACTTGATTCTGAAACTTTTGTTTGCTTATGGGAAATGCAGACAATATGAGCAAGAGAAAAAAAATTGAAAAGAAAAAGAAAAGTTGAGTGAAGATGGGGTATAATGTATAGTGAACCTAAAATTAAAAGCTTTCTTTAGGAAGGAAGCTGCAGTATGTGGACTTGAACGAAGGAAAAGAAGCAATATGGAGAAAGAAATAGAGAAAAAAAGTAATTGATTGAAAAGAAAAGAGGACAAATAAAAGTGATGGGTCTTTTAAATTTAGTGTTATGGAGTGATGTGCCTGAGTCTGAGAGTCTGAGTCTGAGTCTGCCATCAATTTCTGAGTCTGAACCATATGCAACACTGAATGCCTTTAATGGTTACCCTCTCTCTTTCTCATTATATATATTTACTGTTAAAAAGGTTGGTCAGCATCAGCATAGAGGCCATGGTTTACATGTATAAATGCAGAGTATGATGTTTGTATTATTATTTGGAAGAACAGTATATTATTTTTTAGAGCAATTTTATTGGTGGATGTATTTCTTTCACGGACCTGCATGTATTAGGATATTCTAGTACATAAACATGTCAGCTAAATTGGTGGAAGGACTAACCCCATTCTCCTTTCACTTCTGAAAAAAAAAAGTTATTATATTGCTATTGGGCTATTGTTTTGGCTTCTATATTTATTTTTGAAATATTATTACTTTACTCTATTTTCATTTTCTTATGATGCGAAGTTACATCTGTTTAGCATTAACAAACTTTTGTGGCGATTCAATTTTGTTAATTGTTTGTTTTTCAAAATCAAGTGTTCGGCCAGTTGTTATCTTTTTAATACCTATCATTAAAAAATTTCTTGTCTAGACAAATCCTATCGTTAAAAATTTTTATATCTCACTTTTCACTTTGTCAGCTTTTTGATATTTAAATTAAACTAACCTACTCGAAACAATAAAAAAATCTTAGTTCTAATTAACATATAAAAAATGAAAAATTAAGTTTAGGATTTAAATATTAAAAAAAAATATTATTTTTAACTTCTTACTTTATAATCTAAGAGAATTTAAAATATCATGCCTAAATTCAATACGTGATAATATATTATATGTATAATTTTTGAATTTAATACATAATTGTTGAAAAACTATTTTTCGACTTATGATTATTCTCGTATAAAGTTAATGTCTATATAATATGAATAATGTAATTTTTTTCATCTATTTTTAAATTAAATGGAATTTGAACGATAACAAATAATTATATACTGCTAGGCTAATAAATCGCAAGTGTGAAATTGCTTTAGCTGATTGCGATCGCTGAACCAAACATTGACCTTGTTGTGGTACTTTGCTTCTCATACTTATGGTGGCCACTTCACCATCTTTCTTTTGTTTGAAAAAGCGACAGCCCTACTTCCTGAAACACCCCATAGACAAAGAATGAAACAAAAGAAAAAAGAAATTAAAGCCAATTGAGGAAAGAGAGATTGGAACTTTATTTGAATTATTGACCTAACTTTAAAAAGTCAAGGCATCAGCTTTTTGTCGTGGACCGAAATTGTCCCAAAGGATGGAAATGCGATGAGAATGAAACGCACACAAGTCTTACATCTTCTTTATTCTCTCATTGACATGTATGTAATAACAAATTCATTTATCAATACTATTTTGCCCAAATGATGAATAAGTCATTAGCTTATGAACTTGATCTTAATAAGAATTTTTCATTCGATTTGGAGACATAACTAAATTAAATTTGCAAGTAAACAAAAAAACGGAATATTGCATATTATAGAATATTATAGTTCAAAATAGTTAAAAAGGTCCTTGTCATATGTTTGGTGCTCGTGGGAGTTGAGTAGTAAATGCTTGTCAAATGCAAATCAATACCTCCGAAAATTAATGCATACACACCTATTTTTTTTATGGAAATGGGGACACGCATGTCATGTATATCTATTGCAATTGGAATGGCTCCTAGCTGATCTACCTGAAGCAAAGGGTGATTAACGATTTTGGTATGAAATTGGATGATTGATTGCATTATCTTTGCTGGCATAAATGGCAAAGCACATAGAATTAGACCGATAATTGGAATCCACCTACCATCTTTAATTACTGAAATTAGAATCCACTTGCCATCTTTGCAACGGGATTCTATTAAGTCATGATTGGTGTGAGACGCATAATTCCAGCGACTCCACTTGTATATAATAATTTTTAACTATTAAATTAGCAAAAACAGGATTCTTGTTGCGAAAACGCTAGCATGAACTGAAAATTTTGATTGATACGGCTTGTTACTTGTAGTAAGAAAAGAAAGTATGTGCAATCTTTACCAAGCCAAGGGAAATACAACTCAGCTAAAGTCACTATAAAAGTGGCTGACCGCCAAAGCGAAGAAAGTTAAAGGGGCAAGGAATAATTAAGAAAACTCATGTTGAAGCCGGACCAAATCCAAATGAGGTTTTTTTTTTGACATGGATTTTACTGGAGATAAGACCTAAACCTATTAGTAGTATAGTTATTTGCTACTTTTACCCTGCGATTGGTCTGCTTTTTATAATGTTTGTTGGAGACCTCTTATACAAAGAAATCTGTTTTAACCATTGAAATCATTATTTTTAAGAGCTAACTATGATATATCCCACTAATTCATTAATTTTAGTAATTGAAAGCTATAATCGAACTATAAATTAATATATTATAAATTAAATATCTAATAAAACGATATAATTTCTTTTTTTAATTTTTCTTTTCCGTGTCTCTTAAAACAAGAAAAATGAGTTGAATTGATACAGCTCGACCATTATCATTTATCAGGGAAGGGAACGAACGAGCCGGTGGACCCGTTCCCAGCCTTGCAAAAGGACAAACTTAAGGCCTTATCTTTAGGGCCTGTATAAATGAAAAATGGGCTTAGGCTCTAATCTTCGTTTTGAGATCGGCCTGATCCATATCTCTTCCTTCGAGGAAAATCTTGCTTACATCCATGTTGGCATGAGCAAACCATCATGGCTATTGGTGCCTTTAAAGCTGCAACAGCATAGGCGCAGAGTCTGACTGAGCATTGCAATTACAGCCAATCAGTCTTATCTTTTTTGTCAGCACCAAGTGGCGAGATCCACGAACTAAACCAGAAAACTTAATGATTTTCTTAATTACGTTGTTATTAGCTTTCAATTCATCACCTAAAGTTGTAGCATTTAAAGCAAGTACTTGCTTGTCGGTTCTGTTTGGTTTTTCAAGCAAATAAAGCATAGATAGTTCACCCTCGAAACTATTCTTTCTCAGACCAGCCATGAAAACAGAAACCTTCGCTTTGCTACTATTGGCAGTAACTTCAATCTTCATTTCAGGAACTAGAGGCCAACTATACCCAGGAAAATGGAAGCTATTGAAGAAAAGCATTGGAATTTCAGCAATGCATATTCAATTGTTGCCCAACGATAAGATAATTACTTTTGACAGGACAAGTTTCGGTCCTTCCAATCTTTCCCTTCCAGAGGGGAAATGCATTGCTGAAACACAAATCGCTGATTGTTTTGCTCATTCTGTGGAGTTTGATCCTGTCAGTAGAAATATTCGACCTCTGATGATACTCACCGATACATGGTGCTCTTCAGGGGGATTGTCTCAGGATGGGTTTCTAGTACAGAGTGGTGGATATAAGCTTGGAGAAAGAGTTGTCAGGACTTTTAAACCCTGTCAAGGTTGTGATTGGGTCGAGGATCCGAATGCTCTAATTTCGCCTAGATGGTATGCTTCAAATCAGGTTTTACCTGATGGAAAATTTATAGTTGTTGGTGGTAGATATCAATTCAATTATGAATTCATTCCTAAAACCTCTGTTTCTGATCAAACACTATACCAACTTCCATTCCTCAAAGAAACAAGATACGACCCCCTGATTCCTAATAATTTATACCCTTTTCTACAGCTTTCTCCTGATGGCAATCTCTTCATTTTCGCCAATGATCGAGCAATTCTGCTAGACCATGTCAACAACAAGGTTGTCAGGAAATATCCTGTCATGCCTGGAGGAATATCCCGGAATTATCCTAGCACTGGTTCCTCAGTTCTGCTTCCAATTATACTGCAAACCAACTTCAGCAACATTCCCGACGCAGAAGTTCTAATCTGCGGAGGGACATTGCCTGATTCAAACCGAAAGGCGGATGCGGGAATTTATGTTCCTGCATCGAAATCCTGTGGTCGGATAATGATAACCTCGGCAAATTCTACATGGCAAATGGAGGAAATGCCTATTAATAGAGTGATGGGAGACATGATAATGTTGCCTACCGGAGATGTGCTTATCATAAACGGTGCTGCTAAAGGAACTGCCGGCTGGAATTCTGCAAGAGAACCAGTGCTAAATCCTGTCCTCTACAAGCCTAATTCTCGCAGCTTCGAGGTGATGAGTCCTTCGGAAATTCCGCGTCTCTACCATTCATCGGCTCATTTATTATCAGACGGTCGTGTCTTGGTCGGAGGCAGCAATCCTAACAGTAACTATAACTTCACTGCGCCCTACCCAACTGAGCTAAGCCTGGAAGCATTTTATCCCCCGTATCTCAGCTCCAATATTTCCCGACCATTAATAACAAAGATAAAACCAGGGCCGGAACTTGGCTACAAGCAAGATTTTTCAATTGATTTTCAGTTGAATGGTGAAGGAAAAGAAATTGGAAACGTTTATGTGACAATGGTGGCACCGTCTTTCACTACACATTCTTTTGCAATGAATCAGAGGCTGTTGGTTTTGGGCGTGGAAAATAATGGTCTAGAAAAGGTGGGTACCGGGAAGTACGTGGTCTCCCTTATTTCACCGGCGACCGCTGCACTAGCACCGCCTGGATATTACCAGTTGTTTGCGGTCCAAGAAGGTGTTCCGAGTAGAGCAACGTGGGTCCATATCAAGTAATTATGGTGGTTGTATTTGTTTTTTTTGAATTAATTACGAGTATGGGATTGGCAATGGCAGTCTTTTCAAGAAAGAAAATAATGAAAAGATTGTTAAATATTTTCTTGTATAATTAAGTGCATGAGGTGATTTCAATAATGGTATTCACACTTTTCTTTCGAATTATTGGGAAGCACCTTCATTTTCATTTTATGTTAATGTCAATGAGAGGAAATTAAAAAAAAAAAAAAAAAAAGACACCAACTTAGAAAAGAAACGTGTGAATTTTATTTTTTCAAATGTAGTTGTCACTTTTAATCATGTCAATCATTCTAGCTAAGCTTTTTTCGCATCATGAATTTATTTTCCATAAGTCATGCAATTTCCGCTTAAAATAAAAGGTTTTTCGTGATTTAATTTGTGCTTAATTATAGCTTATAAATAAGCACTCATGAACTACATCTACTGATGCTGAAAGAATTACGTTCTTTGGTAGCTGGATATTAATAAGGATGTGTCTTTTCTCACCTACCGTGTTGCTTCATTCAACAAATGCTTTTAGTGTTCTTTCAATGAAGAAAAAAAGGAAGAAGAAGAAAGAAAAAAGATAAAAAGAAAAGCTAAGCCATTGAACATGGTCGGTATTTTTTAAAGGTACATATATAATTAAGCTCAAACCTTTACTGGCCCTTTTTCTTTTTCATTCTGATTGAGAGGTATTATTAACCTACATTAAAAGATTATAAATTCATGTCGTTTCAAAATATATTTTTCAGGAAGATCATCCGAAGTTAATTCCTTATTATTAATGATTTTTACGGTTCTCTTTAAAAGTTATACTTCCATTTTACGTTTAAAATTTTTCTCAAGTGTTGGGCCCCATATTTGAAGTAATGCATCAACTAAAAGACCATTGTGTCTTATGAAAAAAATTTTGAGGTTGAGTTAAAAGATGGGATGCATGTTATCAAATATATAATAATGATCTATAGATGGCAACAAAATATGAGCTAAGAAAACCTCATTCAACCCATATTAAAGTTGAGATTTTAAAGTAAATCACAGTGGAAATGATATGAAAAACAAAATAATATGGATTTTAAAGGAAAAGTGATTAGAATAAATCTCAAAATTAAACCAGAATAAAAAAGACAAGTAAGTTATGGATTAAGCTTAAACAGGATCAGACATAGAGGATTAGTGGGATTGCACTTGGGTTATGCTTGTTGTTAATTTGGTCCCACTACCGCTAATGACCGAAGCAATGAGGCAGTGACTAGCATATCCCATTAATAATCAGAAAAATGTCAGGATTTGAACCCGAAATTTCAAGGCACTAATCATCGTCACCAACGATCACAATTTGTAAAATTTTCAATTTCAAGTCAAGCAATCTATATCACCATCATTACATTAATGTACTAATACATGAACTTTACAAGTCAACCAGCCTGACATTTCTTTGAAACTTATCCAACGTTATTTAATGTGCAAGAGGAGAGTCCACCTATCATTTCGGTAGAAAAAAATAATATTATAAATTTAAAAAATACGTTCGCCACCAATCCCTATTAATCATAGAGTTTACAATGCACACTCTATTATGACCTTTGATCTACACTATTCAATAGTTGCTGAGAGAATTTTAGTTGAGCTAGTTATTTCTTTTCCTCATATATATATATATATATAAAGAAATTTATTAGCTTTGATACGAATAAAAACCCTAGTTAACTAATAAGATTCTGATAAATGAACATAATTTAGATCAACAACTTAACATGTCTTATATCATTATTAATTATTTTCACCCTGGGATATTAACGTTATTCGTACTTTTACCTGAAATTACTATTAAACTCTGTTACGCCCAATTTTTATATTCAAGAATCCTTATCACATTAATAATTGAATCTTTTTTCCAATATCACTTAATTTAAAATTAAAAAAAACGAAATTCAATTTAATAAAGTCTGATTTGAATTAGATTCATGAAGAAATTTATATATCAAATGAGTTATATTTTTTCAAAATATGATAAAATAGTTGAAAAAATTGAATAAATAGTTAACGTAATACTTTATGATAACTAGTTCGTTTTATTTAATAAAATATAATTGGTTCGATGCATGGTTTATGAAAAAGAAATATCCATTGAATTTAACCGAAAAATGTGGATATAATCCAGTATTCAGATAATATGGAGTTTTGAAGAATCCGATAAATCCAGCACATACCAAGCCAAAAAACCCTTTGTTACTTATATTCTCCAAATTCTATATATAAGTACCATTAAAATCGTACTGATGAATTTCATTTTCTTCCCATGCAATGAATATTAATTTTTTACCTTTTTAGTACATAATGACACCTTGAGTGCTAGATTTTCCTCACTTTTCCCAAGGCTTTCCGATCTTGTTTAAGGGTCAATAATGAACTAATTAACTGGGAATGATAATTAATCTTGTTTTTCAAAATAAAATATTCTCTTGAGAATTTTATAGTCGCTGCTTCATATCTCATCACTCACTTCCCTATATAGTAATTAATGAAAAAGAAAAACATGAACTAATTAGCTTCAATAAGCCAGCAAATTGTAATAAAATAATTAAGAAAAAGACTTGAATTTAACTTTATTATTATTGACTTTACTTCTTTTAATTTTCTTGAAACTTGGTACGTTTTTCATCGATTCAATTGGGCACTCGTCCATCTTTATTTTTTTCTTTTAATTTGCACATTAGATATTTAATATATTTTCTTTATCTGTTTATATTATTTTTATGTAATATTTTGGATTATTTTAATTGATAATTGTGTATTTTATGAATTTTTATACTATATTAGATTAATAAAAATTAATTTTTAAATATTGGACAATTTTAATATTTAAT
>CANXYI011351090.1:0-10306 GCA_948208565.1 Hura crepitans | reverse complement strand
AGATGCATTTAGTATAAAGTTAATGGCAGGTATGGAATTCTTGTGAAATTTAAAGACTTTAAGATTATGTGTCTTGTTAAACACTTCTAATAGTGTTTGATCTTGCTTTCTTTTCCTATGTAGCTTTGAAGGTGTTGGATGCTCAGTTGCGCATAACGCCATATGGAGCTCTTACAGCAAAATTAAGGGTGAAATCAAGCCTATTGTAGCAAGTACAAGAGGTTTAAAAGCAAGACGATAAAATGAAGGCTATAGTTAGAGAAATCTAAGAAGGGAAGGAGACACAATACTCTTTAAAGGGTGATGGTAGTCTATACCATAAAGACAAGTTATAGGTACATCATGTACTAGATTTTAGGAAGGATATCTTAGTAGAGACATATAAAACAACTTATATAATACATCTTAGGAGTAACAAGATATATGAGGATTTAAAGCTCTTTCATTAGTAGCTTAGCGTGAAGAAAGACATTACAGAATATGTGACCAAGTGCCTAGTATGCCAGTAAATAAAAGCTGAACATCAAATTCTATTTAGATTATAATAGTCAAATAATATGCCTAAGTCGAAGTGGGAGAAAATCATAATTAAGTTTATAATAAGCCTTTCTTCCACATAGAAAAAACATGATGCGATTTAGGTGATAGTTGATGGATTCACTAAGTCTGCTTCCTTCCAGTTAAATAACATTATTCTCTTAATCACTTAGCATAACTTTATATTAATGAGATAGTTAGGTTGTATAGAGTGCCCATGTCTATAATATTAAATAGGGATCCTAAGTTCACTTTAAGATTCTTTACTATAATGTTTTATGCATAATCTGTGATCAATCTCAAATAGTGATTTCAATAAAGTTTTTAACCCTACAAGCTCTTTTACTTGTAGTTTAGTGCTGATAACATGAAATTGTTAATACGCTAGATCATGGAAGACATGTTAAAGAGTTACATAATAGAGTTTAAGGGAAGTTAGGATAAGTATCTCCTATTAATAGAGTTTGCCTACAACAACTACCAATCTAGCATATAAATGGCTCTTTATAAAGCCTTATATGGAAGAAATTATAGAACTGTATTATGTTGGACTGAGTTGGGGGAAGACAAGATAGTGGGACCTAATATTGTTAAAGAAACTAAGGATAAAGTAAAGGTGATTAGACATAAAAAGGAGTTGTTGTGAGAGTTTAAGGTTGAGGTTTGTGCTTTTTAACTTGGCTTTTCTCCTTAGAAAACCATTATGGAATTTTTAGGGTTTTTAATTTAGAGAGAGTTTAGGAAAATTGACTTAGGTTTTATTATTAGCATGTAGAATGAAGTTTAATTGTGCCAAACTAGGAGAAAAATCTAGATACATGTGTGTTCTTTAGTTAGGTCAAATGGTAAGGCTTGAATGTTGTATTGATTTTCTTTATTATAATGTGTTTATGTTGTTAAATTAACTTAGTAAATGTTAGATATGTGTGATATACATAAAAGAAACAATTTCTAGGAATGTTACAATGTATGGCCGAATTTAGCATGTTAGTGATCTTAGGAGAAATCTTTGAATTTCTATGTTTTATGCCATATTATATGTCTATAAACGAATATAATGCATGATAGTGAATTGTTTATAAACTACAATTATAGGTTGATAAATTAATAACTATGGTCGAAAATTACCACTGGAAGAAAAAAAGTAATTTCTTAATTTGAACATATGAGTGTGATGTGTATGTATATGTATGTACATGATCATATACGGAGTTTTAGATAAGGTTATATGCATTCTAATAAAGGTTGAATTGCATGTACATGTGCATAAATTGAATTTATGGAAATATAAAGGATTATGAATAACTTAGAATGCTTATGGTAAATGAGTGGAAAATTATACAAAACTTCCTCTTAGTGGAATGCCTAAGCAAGGAGTGGAAAATTTTAAATTAAAACATATGCATTCTACCACATTATATGTTATAATTTTCCATTCAAAAATTTTATCACCCTCATATACATTCTACCAAAGCATGCCCTAACCATGTATGATGAGACTTAATGGAAGAAATCCTTTAATAAATATAAAGACTTGCAAGCCTTCTATTAATATAGTTTAAACTAGACTTCTTCTTAGTATTGAGTTGTTGGGTTGATATAAGCTCATGCTATGTTGAATATGTTTTGACTATATTAATAAGTCCTTTTAGATAGTCCATTAGTTTGTTGAGCTGACTGAAGGTTAATGGATCTAGTGGTAAGATTGGGGTAATGTCTATATGATACACATGTACCAAGAGTTGATGATCTAATGGTCAATAGTTACATTTAAATGCAATTGGCATGAGATGTCTACCATTTCAATTATGGGTTAGGCTTGTTAGGCTAACTCTAGGTTTAACCTTAACCAGATATTTGTAGTGTCTTACTAGGAAAACCATCGGGTTTTCTTAGATCAATAGTGAGCGCTATTGGTTTGCAATAGAATAATAAGAGCAATGTATGATTTTAAAAGACCATAAAATTACGGCATGGATGTTCATAACATATATCTAACATCACACTCTAAATCTTTACTTAGAGATGCACATCATAATGAATAATCATAACCTAATATAAATTTAAGAAGAATTCTCAAAGGGTCATTAGATAGCCTATGTGTTAGACACATATATTTCACCTTCTCTAATTGATGATATTCCTATTAGAAGGGGGAAACTTTTCAAAAATACATGGGGATATTAGTGGCAACACAGTTGCCTTTATGTCTTTTAAACTTTAAAAAGAGCATAGGCATGCAGATGCTCATATCATTATCCAACATCTTATGGAATAAAAAGATATGAGATATCTAAAATGTTATTCCAATTGAACTTAGTGTAGGACACTTTAGCTACATGGATTGAAGGTGTTGGGCTCTAATGAGAGGTTTTCTTCCATGAGTTTTGTGATGGACTAAGAATTAAGAGTTAATCCTATTGTCACATTACTAGGAACAGTAAACTTGTAACGCTAAAAAAACCATTGTTCGATGAATAGTAACCCTTGAGCTTGACACAGAGGTGTTCAGTGCATTGAAGGGTAACTTAATGGCAGACAAGGATTTTGGTCAACCAAACTTTTGCCAACCAAAAAGTGATGAAAAAGAATGAAATAAAAATTTTAGCAGAACCGATAAATCATTTCGGGCTAAGAACTAATGAATAGTAACCTCAATTGGGATTGTGCCGGGATAGCTTTGGGAAGTACCTAGATAGGCCTAAAAATATTATACACTAGACTTAAAAAATTCCAATGAGTATGATGGAGAAGGAATTTTAATTTTCTAAGGCCATTTAATATTTTTTCTAAATATTTTATTCTGGCGAGTGAATAGTGTCAGAAAGTCCACTATTGAATTTTGACTCAAAATTTTACGTGGGCCTTAGTGACACTATGTGAGGATTTTTGAAACTAAAATGAATATTTTTGGAGGTCTAGAAAATATTTTATGAATTTTCAAAGATTAAAAATAACATAGGGTGAATAGTAACCCAAGCTTCTGGAGGAGTTTTGGGCTGAAATTTTGAGGGACCCTTAGTGAATTTAATCAAGGATTTTTGGAACTAAAATCATAATTTTTGGAGGCTTATGGAAATTATTCTAAATTTTCAAAATTTAAAGCAAAATGGAATTAATTTGGGTCATCCGATCAACACATGGCGCGATCATTGCCATCCACTTTATTTACATACCTAGGGGGGCATGTGTGTGCATGGATAGTAGAAAAACATGCCACCCTCCTCCCAATTCCATGAATGGCCGACGCCATTCTCTATGGATGGTCTCCCCCATTTTTTCTTCTTTCTCTCTCCTCCCATCCCAAAAACACACAAAGTTTATATAAATCTTGACCTCTATAATGCCTTGAAGCCAGTCCAACTGACAAAAATGGAAAAGGTAGTCTAAAAATAGAGTTATGAGCACTTGATGAATAATGCCAATTTGATGTGTAAGTGATTCTTTCTAAGGTTTCTTATTTTTCTTAGGGAGTATTTGAGGTGTAGATGTTATCCCTAAAGTGAGATTTTAATTCGGGGTTATGTGTGATTTTGTAGAAATTTTCAAAGTGAAAACCTTAATATGGAAACTTTGGAAATGGTGGTTCAAGGTGGAGGAAGATGGATTCAAGGGTTCTGGAGTGGCTTCAACATGTCTAAGAGCCCATTGTAAATGAATTTAACTGAAATATATCTTGTATATTAGGAAAAATATGGCATGAAGGTTTGGGTATGTGTATGGAAGTTGGGTTTCTATGGATGTTCATGTGTGCGTGTATGTGAAATATATGTTAGGAGGTGTAATTTGAGGAGATAGGATGTTATGGATGTGTATTGGATGTGAAAAAGATGTGTATGTATGTGTCACATGTATGACTAGGTATATGTCATGTATGCCATGGTATGCGAATGCATGTAAGACATGAAAGTATGTAAGGTTAGCATGGTAGCATGATGTGTGGTGTGTGTGAGACATAGAATATATGAGAAATGATATGATTATGTGAAAGAAATTAGGGAAATAGGTGGTATGAATGATGTATGTGAGATAGATGTGTGAAGACATGGTATGTCACAAGTGTACTAATTAATATTAGAGGAAAGAACATAGATTTAATTAAGAAATGTGTTTAAGATTTTAGAGGTTGAAATATTAGACTGGTATGCTAAGATTAATGTAATGTTGATAGGGTAAGGTGTGTAGGGGATATAATTTGATGAGGAAGGAAAATAAAGGGAATTAAAAGGTTAGTAAGAAAAAGTGACTCAATAAATAGTGATGGTTACATAAACAAGGCCTATAATTGTCTAAGAAATTATGATGACCCATAACTGTCCGGAAAATATGACTGAATCAAATAAATTAGTATCTGTATCTTTTGTAGCTTGATAATAAGTAGAATAAAAATATGGTAAATTAAAAAGGCAATTAGTTGAGTCTAGTGGAACCAAAATGGGTTACAGAGTTGATGAATTGTTGAAAAGCTGAATGAGTAAATAAGTAATAAGGAAGGAATTATTAATGCATAAAAATGTATGGATAGAGTTTCTAAAAACCAATATCTATTAATTTGAAGGACTTCAGAACATAAAAGAGAGTAAATTTAATAGAGACCTAAAGACTAGGTATGGGGTAAATCTCATAAAGAATTCTATAAAGTAGATTGAGTAAATTGTCAAACAGTACAGAAGATAAATATTATTAGAAAAATGGTGAAAAGAAAGTGAATTATTAAATTTAATAACCAAGTCATTGTATCGTAAGGCAAGAATTACATAACCTAAAACCTATGAAATATAATCTGGTAGGACTCATGGAAATGGGGTAAACTAAGTATATGGTGGCAATAGAGAAGGATCAATATTAACTATGAAAGAAGCTAAAAGACAACTATATGAAGTTAATGACCAAAAGTAGAACTAGAGTGAAAATCTAACAACTTGATGAAACTAAAAAGATATTAAATGGAAATTGGCTGATAAGTAAACCAAGACGACCATGGAGAATGATATATTTTATTATGGATAAATTGAATAATGAATCTAATGGCTTGAAAAGAAATAGAAAGGGAATCTTAGGATTGATGGTTGCTTATATAGTAGATAGGTTGACCAATCAACTAGGGATTAGCAACTACTAGAGGCTGAGTCTGTATGGATTTTAGCCTATATATGGCGAGTGTGGTCGCTGAGTATTGCTTTGAGCCTGCATGCTCCGGGTATTGGGAGGTCTACGGACTAATCCTTGCTACCCACTTGTGGATATTGGGAGGTCCCACGGGACTAATCCTTGCTATCCACCTAATTTATGTTATTGTTGTCATGATTATATTTGGATATTAAGAGGTCCTATGAGGCTGATCTCTGCTATCCCCTTTTCGATATTGGAAGGTTCTTAGGAATTGATTCCTGCTATCAGACGAAGGGTGTGTATAGACACTGAGGTCTATAATGCATGCCACTTATAGCTTGATCTTTTGTTCAGTTCTTGGACTGGGTAGGTGTTCACATCCTTTTTGTTTTCCTTGGACCAATCAAACCGAAATAGCCTAAGACTTGACTTAAGCTTTACTCCTTGAGTCTTGGAAGATGAGAAAGAAGCTAAAGGAATCTAGGGCCACTCCTTTTCGATTAGCCTAGGAGATGCGAGTTAGGCACCACAAGGTAGGAGTCGCCACTCGACAGAGTCAGGAAATACCTTGTAGGGTTAAAACCAGAGCGGTTCGAAACCCTACTCTTATTTATACCTCAAATTAATATGGAAATTCATTTTGAATTTATGATAGTATTCCTTTTCTCAAGCGATGTTTTGCAATTAAAGTAAATCACACATTCACGTAGAAGAAGTTACAGAATATATTTACAGAAAAATAAATAGGTGCTTGAAATCAAAATAACATACATGAAATCGGGCCATTGATTGTTTCGAGAACTTTGGTTCTCGTATGCTAATTTTAAAAAATGAATTTTATTGTAGTGACCTTTTATTAAAATTGGATGATGGGTTTTGAGAACTTTGGTTCTCGTATGCTAATTTGGAAAAATGAATTTTATTGTGATGATTTTTATTTAGGAAGAATGGCTTGAGAACTTTGGTTCTCAAATGTTAATTTGAAAAAATGGCTTGAGAACTTTAGTTCTCAAATGTCAATTTGGAAAATAGATGTTAATGTTGTAACATTTATTAAGAAAGAATCGAAATTGATTTTATTAGCAAAACACCAATTTATTGGATAAAAAAATGATTTTGATTATTATTTCTTTTTAACATGTAAAATCATTTTTCTACCTAATTCGGTGTTCGTGGAATATTTCGGGATTGAAATTGGAAGTGTCATACATAAAATCGAGTGATGGATTTAATTTGAGAACTTTGATTCTCGCATGTTAATTTTTAGAAAATAATTTTATTGTAACTTTTATTAAGAAAAATTAAAACCATTTTATTAATAAACACACAAATTAATTAAATAGAAATATTTTGATTATTTTTTCAATTGCTTGAAAATTCATTTTCCTAATTATTACAACATTCATAGAATATACAGGGAAATAATTCAAAAATAAAATACAGGGCAATTACCTAAAATACAATCTAATCGAATAAATAAATAAAATTACATTTTGGGATGCCTAAAATACAATCTAACAAGCAATAGCCAATAATCAAAAGCAATCAGCCCCTAAATAATCAAATAACTCGCAGCATAACAACAGAAATAATATATTAGTATTCAAAGCAAAAATGGAAAAATAGACATAAATTAAATAAAAATAAACAGTCACAAAAATATAAAATATCACACAAATAAATTATCACATCTAACCGATAGATAGATAATGCAAAAAAAAAAATAAAATAAGCCCAAATGAAAAAAATAATATTTTTGGATGCAAAGCAAAAATAAAAAAGACAGACAAAAATTAAATAAAAATAGACAGTCACAAAAATACAAAATATTGCCCAAATAAATTGCCACATCTAACTAGTTGATAGATAATGCAAAAAGAAAAATAAAATCAGCCCAAACGACAAAAATAATATTTTTAGATGTAAAGCAAAAATAAAAGAACATATAGAAATTAAATGAAAGTAAGCAGTCTCACAAATGCAAAAAATATGGCACAAATAATTTATTGCATCTAACTGGTAGATAGATAACATGGAAAAAGAAAAAATGGAAAATAGAAGAAAAGTGGATCGATCAACACACCGATATATTTGCCTTCAGAAAGATCTTGAATCGATTTAGAAATAGTGCTTGAATCTTAAAAAAAATCCAAAAAAATGGAGTTGGAAGAGTATTTTTGCCTTTTTTGTGTATTTTCTCTCTCTAAAAAAATTTCTCTCTCCTTCAAATGACCAACCTTAACTAAAAAATGACCCATTTGATTTTTATGCACGACCCTTAAGGCATAAAACGGGTGTTTTGGGTTGAAAACGGGCATTTTTCAACTCAAAATGGCCAAAACGATTGTTTTTAGGAGCTAAACGCCTGTTTTGGGTGAAAACAGACCTTTTTGAGAGCAAAATGGCCGTTTTGGCTGTTCTGGGCCCAAACAGCTGTTCTGCACACTGGAATGCCCGTTTTGGGTAGAACAGCCCAAATGGCCGTTTTTAAGCCTAAACGGCCGTTTTGGCCGTTCTAGGCCTAAAATGGTCGTTCCTCTTGCGAGAATGGCCTAGTTTCTTAAAAACGGCCATTTTCTCTTAGGAAACAATCGTTTTTGTTTTTTTATTTTTTTAAGAAAAAGCTTTGAGATTTTCTGTTTGGACATATAAAATCCATTTTTGGGATTTTTTTCCTTTTTATCATCATTAGGCAAACCGAACCTAGGAGCCTTAAAGACCTAATGTCTACGTTAGGTGCAGCTGCTGAGGCCCAAAATGGAGGCCATTGCATATTTTGATTCTCGTTATCTAGTGGTTAGGAGTTCTTCCCGAACCTTGTAGGTATAAATGGGGTAATTAATGAACTTAAATAGATTCATAAACTATTCTAAAGCACTGAAAAGAAGAATTGTGATGATGGATATAACCTACAACTATTTACCTTAGGAATAGGAAATAAGCTATTGAGGAAAATAGAGTAAGCTTATGTAATCCTATTAGAACTCTTAAAAGAAGTAAAAGATTGGTGAGTTAGTGATTGGATAGGAAAACATACATAAGGAATAAGTCATAAAGGAAATTATTTAGCGCCTAGAAAGCAGATAGTAGCTTATACATACATACATAATGAATAAAGTTGAATAATGGAGCTTGATGGGGAAGTAGTAAAGATAGAGAGTTAAGCTATATAAATCATGTAATTTAGGCATAGAATGGAGGAATGTTAGTATAGGTTATAATTGAATAGAAATAAAATGATACACAAAGGTAAAATAACATTTATAATTTTAGATAAGGCATCTAGTTGAGATAATATGATTTAGTTAAAGGATAGTCTGATTGGAAATTGTAATATTGAAATTGGAATTCATAAATAGTTATTGTTACTAAATGATTGTGTGTGTGCTTGCATGCAATAATGATACATGGTATGTTTGGTGAAATTCACCATTGAGTGTATACTCAGTGTATCGAGTGTCTAATGTGCAAGTAATAGATTTTGGTGATGTAATGGGGATACCCAGCAGTGCAGCTGATGACCGTCTAGATAAGATATTGTTATTTTGGTTTGTGTTGCTTTAATATATAGAGGCACTTATGCATGTTACTATGGGTGGTTTCATATGATGAGGTTTAGTTAGCCAATGTGATAACTGAACTAGGGTGTAAATGAATTTTTAGCTAAAACAATAGCCTAGGCTGATATCTGAATGTAAGGTCAAACATAAGAGTATCTTATGCTTGAGAGGTCTACCCCAGACTGCCAGTGCTGAGAAATAAGATTTCTAGATTGAATAGAAGGAATTTGAGTAAAAGTTAAATAAAAGACCCCTGGGGAAATCCAATGATAGGTGACCTCATGGGAAGTAGCACATTTGCTTGTTTTCTTTGAGAATAGGCAGGGAGTGTTACAAAATTTGCTTAAGACAATTAAGATTTCTGTTGGGAACACAAAATAGTCTTATAAATTGACTTCTCTTCTTCTTAAAGAAGAAAGGTTGATTAAAATCCAGAGAAGAATTAAGAAGGGCAAAGAGACTAATCCCAAAAAGGACTAAAAAGACATTGCTAAGTGTAATGCCCAATAGTCAAAGTCTTATGAATAGTGTTGTGTGGGCCTAAGTGATGTTTTCTGCAGTGCGGTTCATTATTCTGAGTCCGATGACTGACATATGAGTCATAAAGCTTTGATGGGCCTAAAAATAGGAAAAACGAATGAATTAAAAATTTTAGTAGAACCAATAATTCATTTTAGGCCATAAACTACTTTTTACGGAGGTAAAAAGATTTTGAGCTGGGATAGCCCGAGACTGGGAATGTGCCTGGATGGTCTCAAAAATACCATATCCTAAACCTAAAAAATTCCACTGAGTATGATAATGAAGGAGTTAGAATTTTCTGAGATCAACTGGTATTTTTTTTGAATATTTTATTCTGATTGTGAATAGCGTCAAAAAGTCAATAATTGACTTTTGACCTGAAATTTTGCATAAAGCCCCATTAATTTAGGAATTTTAAAATTGAAATGAAAGTTTTTGGAGCAACATAGAATATTTTACGAATTTTTGAACTTAAAATCTGATCTATGATGAATAGTGATTTTTATTTTTGATGGAATTTTAGGCTGAAATTTTGCAAGGGCCTTAATGGATGTAATTGAGAACTTTAGGTACTG
>CANXYI011350859.1:0-19291 GCA_948208565.1 Hura crepitans | reverse complement strand
TTTTATGTGGAGCTTAGCAAAAGATAGTGCCTTATTGATGCTGCAGCATATATAGCTTAACTCTAGGATATCCACTAGGATCCTTATCACTTCACCAGGTAAAGACATCAGACTAGTGAATGGACTTGAAGCTCCACCATGAGCAGGGGGAGGCAAGAACTGAGAGCAAGGAGAGAAAGGAGTAGTTTCGGGCTACTTTCTTGAGGAAGATGGGCCAGCCCCAGGGGCAACAGCAGGCTATAACACCATACATAAAAGTTAGAAAATGTCACATAAAGGAAGAAACTCACCTGAGGTAGAAGAGATCCTAATGTGTAAGGGACCTATGGAAGCAAATAAGCCAAGGCCTAAGGAGCATAACCTTTATCATTATCCTTTACTAGTGTAACCCTTAAGATTCCCACAATCATCCCTTGCACAAACTCCAGGTTATTAATATACCGGCCAAACAACATCGAATTCGGAGGTTTCAAGGGAATAAGGTGAATGTCAAGACCTAAGTGCCAGCTAACCACCCTCTCTCTTAGAAACCAGTAGTATATCTTTAGAGTGGTCAATAGTAGATGACAAAAGGATAAGCCCCTAATAAAGCATAAAGGAGGAGGCAACTCATCGATGGGAAAGACCCACCAAGCCAAATAAACCTATATGGGTAAGCATTAGTTATATATGAATAAACACTAACAAAAATTTTCTATGTAGGAAATACTCACATCAGTCTAAGCCTAGGAGCTAAGGTATTGCCAATGTTGTATCAATGAGGCCGCATTCCACAGGCCCGTAGAAGGTCGCACCCATCTATCCATCACTCGATAGCAACGAGGCACATCTAGCTCACAAAGCCAAGCCAACAAATGGAGCTCATAAGCCCACACTTGAAAACAACAAGAAACAAGGTTACCAATAGAATCCTAAAGAAAAGTGCATGAATGAAAAGGGGAGTGGCTTACCAAGACATCTGACACAAAGCCTTGAACAAAGTAGTGGCTCTTCTGAGTATGCACAAGTATGTCAAGGCTTCGGAACATCCATCCCAAAGAAGAGCAACACTAGTTCCAGCTATCTACCTTTTTGGCCTCCTTTAAGTTCGAAAGAAAGCTCCAGATCATGGTACTATTGGCATTGGCGAACAAAGTAGAACCCATCAAGTACAACAGAAAATAGCAGGTGTACTGGTCCACCTCTAACTCATTTGAGGGTGACTCCTCCCCTCATCTCTCCTATAGATCTATGCAATAAATATTACTAGCCCTATCTTAAGGGATAAACCCTATCAATTCTTTCACTTCCTGTAGCCATAAGGATAAATGTCGGTAGCAAGCATCGAAAGTAATTGCACTACTAGTGTAGGGAGCCCTAGTGATGAAAGCCTAGTCGAAGGGGGTGATAGTCATCTCACTGAAGGATAAATGGAAAGTGTGAGTAGTGTCTATCCACCTATCTAGCAATGCTCTAAGGCTTGCAAATCATGGTGAAAATCCTCGCCCACGAGGTGATCGAGGAGGGTTTAGAAGCTGGTCATCTGAACTCTATTCTTTACCACCACTAGCATGGTGGAATACCACTATTAAGGACTAGATAAAGTGCCCTCACACTTAAGGTGCATTTGTAAAACAAATAAAGTAGGAGTCAAAAAGAGTTCACACAGACTAAAATTTTAAACAAAGGTCCACACGGACCAAGAAAAGTAGGCAAGCAAGATATAGGGAAGTCTACACAAACATCAAATAGAGTTAAAAGTGGTCAAACACAAGTCCGTACGGACATCAAATAGGGTTACAAATAGTCAACGACAAGTCCACATGGACCTCAAAAGGTAGAGCATCTAGAATGATCACATGATAAGTCTTAGAAATAAAGTTGAATAATAGGTCCGCACGAACCAGGTTTCCTAAAAATCTAGGTCTGCATGAGCCTATCATGCCCTTGCCTACTTAGTCCACACAGACTTATCAAACCAGAGAATTCTTAAAAGCATGAAAACATAGAGAAACTCAATAAAAATGGATAGAAAACACATAAGAAATGAAGACATACCTGAGGATACACTTCAGAGCAAGCATGGTGTGCCAAATCCGCCAAAATTGGAATCAGTTCACCAAATGCCACCCTATTGATAGGTGCGGCATTCCTAGGCTAGTTGACAGTGATAGAAGGGATGAAACCAATCGGAGTTGGCATGGAGATATCTTCTAGAGGAGGAGGAGAAGGTTTAGATCTCACTCCTGATGGAAGAAGGATCATGGTGGGAGCCTCCTCACCATTTAAAGAGGATAAACTAGAGGTGCTGCCAATGTAAGAAGCCATGGCTAAGTGGTTTTTTAGAGAGAAAAGAGCAGGAGAAAAAGATTGGAAAGGACACAAATGAAAAATGAGGGGGAAAGGAGATGGTTATATCTTTGACGCGACAAGTCTGCATGAACCTCCGTGGTGTTAGTCCACATGGACCTCTTCCCTATTAAGTCTACATGGACCTCATCTCGGTAAGTCTACAAGAGTCAGGCATAACATAAGTCCGTACGGACTATGGCTAACAAAGTCCACATAGGCCTTTGAGTACCAAAATTCAAAAGAGCTAGAGATAAAGAGAAATGCCTCCTAAACGTTAAATTTACTCTCTTCATGATTAAACTAATATTTCATTTCTTATTTGCAGGATCAACTCAATTCACAGATTATGAATCAACCCCCAGTTGAATTCTCTAATTTTAGATCAACCTCGAGTTCAATCCACAGATCACGGATCAACCCTGAGTTTAATCCACAGATCATGAATCAACCTCGAGTTCAATTCTCTAATTCTAGATTAACACTAAGTTTAATCCATCCTCAAGGTTTAGCTCATAAGCCAATCCATCCTCAAGGTTTAGCCTCATAAGCCAATCCATCCTTCAGGTTCAAACTCGTAAGCTAATCCATCCTTTAGGTTCATGCCTCATAAGCTAATCCATAGTCAATGTTGAAGTCTACATTAAGGCCTGCTCAGTAGTAGCACTAGTAAAATAGGCTGATAGGTAAGTATCCCTTACTTAAATACTTTGCTTTGTACTATTGATACAGAGCACACACCAAAATGGGGGCAACTATAGATACCTCACCTTAACCTATGATGATAGCCACATATAAACTCTCAATCATAGAATAAAGCCATTAAGAGGCAGGTTTGCACAGACATACTAACCAAGTTCACACAGACTAACTATGTGAATAGGCCAAAGTCTAACCCATGAGGACTATAGACCATCATACCACAAAGCTTAGTCCATGCAAACTAGTACGAATAAGTCTACACGGACTTGCCAATGAGAAAAGTGCTCCAGAGAAAGAATTTTACCTATTCAGTTTAGGAGCTAGAATCCTTTAAGGATTAGGACTCCTTTTTGGATGAAGAAAAAGGAAAAACCTAAAAAAGAAGTATAAATACTTCTCTACATCAATAGAAAAGGGAAGTTCAGAGAAATTACAATAAAAAAGATAGACATTCCAATGGCAGAAAACACTAGGGAGCTTGGAAAGCTTGATCTAGGAGAGGTCTTAACCATCTTCACCTAAATCCTAAGGATTTTATGCTAGTGTTTGAAGAGACTTCTGTCTAGGTAATATTTGAGGTCTATCAAAAGGGTCCTTGATATCTTGTAGGCTTATGATCTCTGAAATTGATGTATAAGTGAGGTGATACTTTGTTATCCCCACTCCTATTTATGATGAGTAGGCCAATTGTATTGATATATAGGATGTGAGATTGATCCTTATAGATAATGTTTTGCATGTCACATAATGTTAATCACCATTACATGAATCTGACCATATATGTACTTAGGTCTGTATAGACTTGGTGCCTTTAAACATAAGTATATAGGTTAGTCTACACGGCCTTCTTTCCTTAATGAGAATTTGGTAACCTGGTCCACACAGGCCTATATCCAGTAAACATGATTCTCCATTCCAATAGTACTATGTCATATGCTAGCTAATTGATTTAACTTAATATGATTATGCAATAATGTTGAAAGTATGTGATTGTGTACATGAGATGAGAAAATAGTTCGTGCGGACTCCCCGTCATAAGGGTTATATATCCGCACAGACCTATGTGTGATGAGTTGTATGATGATTCCGCAGTAAATGCTTTGCTTATATAATCAATGGCCTTTGATTCATTTATTTTAAGTATGCTTATATTCCATTTATCATGTGTCAATAATCTTGATCTAACCTCTTTGGCTTTGGTGTTCTCTAGGTTATGAATTGGGTTCTCTTGTTAGAGTGAAAGATGGAATAGACCTAATCCCTTACTAGTAATAGTCCGCACGGACTAACAGTCAACCTTTTGGACATCCACACGGACCTGGCTACATAGAAGCTGGACCATTTTAGGACTATAATTTGTCTCTTTGGTTTTGTACCATAAACACTTTATTATTTATTTTAGGATTGTAATAGTTAGTACACAACTTGTTTTACACATTAAACCCAAATCTGACATTAAAACAATTTTCTAAATAATTAATTGGTGTTTTCTAACAAAATGGATTTGTATTTCTTTAATAAAAAGTCACATGAAAATTATATTTTAGTAAAAACCAATCTCCTAGAGATGGGAGTTAGGCAATTACCACCAATTCCTATAGAATTATGAGTAGTTGTCAAGTTAATTAACAAATAATGAATGACCCATTTTCTGGATGTATGATAGACATTAATGTATTCTTTAAATATCACAATTTACTTTCATACATGCAAGGGTGATGCAATTTAAATTAAGAATAATGTATGCTTGAATAATAAGGGATTGATAAATGTTACAATATACATAGACAACATATTATTAGGGCATAAATAAGATATGAAATTTTGAACCTTTCTAGTATAAAAGATTAAAGGTCCTGGTGTAGAGGTTAGGTGGTGACTCCACTAACCACTCTCATTCCTGATAAAAATACATAATCTTTACCCCTACTATCCTTTAGAAGTGTTTGATGTTGATTATCTATATATTGGAAGGTCTATAAACTAATCCCTGCTATCAACTAAAGTTTCTTGTTGTGACTTTTGGATATTGGGAGGTTTACGGACTGATCCATGTTATCCATAATAGGATTAGGGTTGATTTGTTTGAGATATTGAGAGGTTTATGGACTAATCCCAACTATCTCTTATGTAGTATTAGAAGGTTCAAGTGAACTGATCCTCACTGTCAGACCAAGCCGGTGTAGTGGCCAGGGTCCAAAATATGGGCCACTACCCATCTTTTCAGTTCCCTCTTAGTCTAGTGTCTTATGTGTAGTCTATTTAGTCAGACCTATTAAATTTAAATTAAATTAATATACTAACTTGATTGATGGCAATTTATTGAATAATTAATTTAATTAAAATTATCATAGTGGCATTATGGTAATTATTAGGAAAATGTGGCTAATCACCTAAATTGAATGAATTAACTAATATACCATCCACACACTACATATTGACTGTCATATTGTTATTGCAAGTGAACCATTCCATACAACATGTTTTAAATACCTTAAATTCATCGTTGAGTTTTATACTCAGTGTACCAGTGTTTTGGTCTATAGGTTTCAAGGGTAAGCATCCAGCCTCGGAGATCGTGCAGTGTAGTGGCATAAACTTTAAAGAGTATATAATGTCTTTTACATTTATTTTGTTAAATTAGCACTCATGTAAAAACTGTAGGTTATGTGTTTAGCATGCTTAGAGACTATTTATGTCTGTATATAATGGATAGGTGTGATGTATATAAACAAGTGGTTTCTCTAGATGGTTGCTTTTATGATTTTTGATAACTATAGGCTTGAGGCCCTACGTGATTTTGATATGAGTATTAATGTGTGATGATGTTGATTGGGGGACTAGAAGGGTCTAGAAGGAGATAGAATGATACTACTGCTGATAGAAGTGTTTTTACAAGTGAAAAAATTTTGGCATGTTACCCAAGCAGCTGTTCTACTACCCAATTTTTTATAACATGTAGAATGTCTATAAAATGGGTTTTCTAGGTCTATTATACCACATATGAACATGTTTAAGTGTTAGACTAAAAATCTAAGCAATATATGATAAAGTTTTAAAATAACCTATAAGAGTTAAGGAGTGCACACCTGGAGCAATTTCAGGATAGGTGACCTGGTAGGAAGTGCATCACCTGTCGAATTTCTTAGGTAGTCTGGTAGGGGGTGTCACATTGGGTGGTATTAGAGCATAGGTTATATGTTCCTAGGTGTTTTACATGAGTGCCAATATTTATGGTTATTTTCTTTAAACTACTACACTAATAAGAGGCTGATAGGTTCTATTTCTTTTTGTAGATTATCAAGATGAGTGATCAAATACCTAAAGATTGGGGAGGGGAAGTGGTTAGTTATACCCCAACAATAATTTAGGGTGGAGTTACCAATGTAGCCATACCAAAACCCAGTGATGCTGCATAATAGCAATAGCCACAAACACAACCATAGACAAGAGAATCTCTAACAATATTACAAGAGATAATGGATCTACTCATAGATACTTTTGTAGCTGCTATTCTACCTCCTCCACCAGCTTTAGTACCTCGAGCTCCCCTAGCTCCTCCACAGAAAACACCTTTATAGAGGAATAAAAAGATAATAGCTATAGATTTTTTAGGTATAAAAGAAGATGATGCATCTTGAGCAGAGTACTAGTTAGAGAGAACCTTTAGAATTCTAAAATAGTTAGAGTGTTCAGAGGAAGAGAGCTTAAAGTGTATAACTTTTCTCCTTTAGGAAGAAGCATTTCATTAGTGGGATATTATTAAGAAGAGAAAGGTAATAACAAATCTCACCTAAGAGTTCTTCTTAACAGAGTTCAGAAAGAGATATATTCCAAATTCATATAAGGATAAGAAGAGACAAGAGTTCCAAGATCTGAGATAGGGTAGGAGAATAGTGTCAGAGTATCATAAGGATTTCACTAGACTGATCAGGTATACAGAGGAGTTTATTCTTAATGAAAAGGAGAAATATAAGAGTTTTTCAAAAGGCCTGAATGTAAAACTGAGGATGCAAATAGCTAATTTAATGGTTATAGATTTTGCAGTGTCAGTAGCATCTAAATATGATATGGAAGAGATCGTACATAAAAAGAGAGACTTTTTTTAGAGAAAGAGACAGTTCACTACTGGGCAGTCTAGTGTAGCCTTAGGTGGTAGTAAAAGAAAAAGAGAAGCACAATCTCAATCTCAATCAGTACACCAAGCATAAAGGCAGACACAATCATAGAGATTTGGGTAGGTTTCTATAGTTAAACCTCGACCACCTCTATGAGTTACTAGTGCTCAAGTATTAGTAGGTAATAAGAATGGACCCCTGACTTGCAATACATGCAACAAGAGACACTAGGGGAGAATGTTTTACTTATGGTGCCTGAGATTATTATCAGAGAGAGTGTCCTCAAAGATAGCTAGAGGGTGCTTGTACTTAAACATTTCTAGTAGCATCTTAAAGTAAAAGACAGACGTATGGCAGAGGGAATCAACCTAGTACTAGTCAAGGGACAAGATTAAAAGCTCATGTGCTAGTCAGACAATATGTTGTCACGGCTCATGAAGAAGCAGCAGCCCCAAATGCCATTACTAGTACATTTCACTTATTTAATGTTCTAGTTTTGGCATTGATAGACCTAGGATTTACACACTCTTATGTATGCACCACATAAGCGCATGATAAAGGACTGAAATCTAAGCATGCAAATATAGACATTCAAGTCAGTAATCCTATGGATAGAGTGTGAATGCGAACTAGTTGTATAGATAGTGTCCCTTAGTAATTCTAGAATGCTTATTTCCTATGGATTTGATTGAGTTACCTTTCCATGAATTTGATGTGATTTTAGGAATGGATTGGTTGTCTAAACACCAAGCTATAGTGGATTGTAAACACAAGAAGCTGACCCTCCAGACTATAGAGGGATAGGTAGTGATAGTTATAAGTGAGAGACACCTTTTGAATAATCTCATCTCAGCTATTATAGCAAGAAAACTCATTTGTAAAGGGTGTGAATCCTACCTAGAACATGTCATTAACACCCGTATTTACACTTTAAATCTTGAATAAATATCAATAGTTTTTGAATTTTCTCATGTGTTTCTTGATAAGTTGCTAGGGTTGCCTCTATAGAGAGAGCTTAATTTTGAGATTAAGGTGTATCTTGGTACAACTCCTATGTCTATTATCCCCTATAGAATGGCACTTGTTGAGTTGAAAGAACTAAAGGTGTAATTGTAAGATCTTTTAGACAATAGGTTCATTAGACCCATTACATCACCTTGGGAAGCCCTTATTTTATTTGTAAAAGAGAAAGATGACTTCAGTTATGCATGATTATGGATAGCTGAATAAAGTGACAGTGAAAAGCAAATATCCCCTACCCAGAATAAATTATCTTTTTGACTAGTTTTGAGGTGTAGGTGTATTTTCCAAGATTGATTTGAGATATGGGTATCACTAGTTGAGGATTAAGGAAGCTACTATTCCTAGAACTACTTTCAGGATATGATACTAGCATTATGAGTTCTTGGTGATGCCATCTGTGCTCATTAATGCCTTAGCAACTTTTATGGATCTAATGAATAGAGTGTTTCAACCCTAACTAGATCAATTTGTTGTGGTATTCATTGATGATATCCTAGTATATTCTAGGACAAGAGAAAAACATGACATGAATCTCAAAATAGTGTCAAACTTTGAAGGAAAGACAACTATATGCCAAGTTAAGTAAATGTGAATTTTGGCTAAATGAAGTGGCTTTTTTAGGACATATTATGTCAATAGAGGGTAGTAGAGCAGACCTCAATAAGATCATAGTAGTATTAAAATGGGAATCTTCGAGGAATGTGATAGAGATATGGAGTTTTCTAGGTTTAGCTAGGTACTGCAAAAGATTTGTGAAAGGATTTTCTATAATTGTAGCATCTCTGACTAGATTGATTAGAAAGAATGTGAAATTTGAGTGGGATGCAAGATGTCAAGAAAGTTTTGATAAGTTAAAAAAGATGTTGATAGAAGCTCCTATCTTGATTCAACCTAAATAGAGTAAGGACTTTATTATGTATAATGATACTTCATTTAATTGATTAGGTTATGTATCGATGTAGGAAAGAAAAGTGGTAGCCTATGCTTCGAGAAAGTTGAAACCACATAAGAGGAACTACGTAACTCATGATTTAGAGTTAGTTGCCATTATTTTTACTTTTAAAATTTAGAGGCATTATCTATACGGTGAGAAGTGTTACATTTACACAAACCGCAAAAGTTTAAAATATCTTCTTACTCAGAGGGAGTTGAACTTAAGGCAAAGAAGGTGGTTAGAACTAATTAAAGATTATGATTGTTTGATAGATTACCACTTAAGGAAAGCTAATGTGGTGGCAGATGCTTTGAGTAGGAAATTCATGGTAGCCTTGAAAGCCATGAATGCTAGACTACAGTACACAAAGGAAGATGCCATTCTAGCTAAACTTCAAATTAAACTAGATTTCAGGCAACAAATAAAGGAACCTTAGGTGAAGGATGAACAATTGAGACAAATTGTGGGTAAAGTTAAAAAGGGGAAGGCAAAGATTTGAATTAAGTGAAGATGGATGTTTGTATTATTAAGACATGTTTTATGTAACCATTATAGATGACTTGAGGTTATAGATACTAAAGAAGGCACATTAAGCTCCTTATTCTATGCACCCTGGTAGTACAAAGATGTACATAGACTTGAAGTCTGAGTGCTGGTGGTTAGGTAAGAAGAGAGATGTAGCAAAATATATGGCTAGATGTCTAATATGCCAGCAAGTAAAAGCTGAGCATCATGTTCCTTTTGGATTGCTGCATCCTAAATAACAGAATGGATATGGGAAAAGGTTATAATAGACTTTATAATAGGATTGCCGATGACTAGGAATAAGTGTAATGTTGTGTGGTTGATTATTGATAAATTGACGAAAATAGCTCACTTTATTCCTATCAAAATGGATTATTCACTGGAAAGACCGACTAAATTATACATTAATGTGATTGTATAACTCTATGGTGTACTAGTGGCCATTATTTAGATAGGGATCCTCACTTCACTTTTAGGTTTTGGAAGAAACTACATCAACCATTAGGCACCAGGCTGACTTATAGTATAGCCTTTCACCCTCAGGTAAATGGACAATCAGAAAGGGTGATACAGGTGCTTGAGGATATGCTGTATAGTTGTGCCATCGAATTTAATGGCAACTAGGATCAATACATGTCCTTAACTGAATTTGCATATAATAATAGTTATCAAGCCAGTTTGGGCATAACACCTTATGAGGCAATATATGGTAGAAGATGTAGAACTCTATTATGCTAGAGTGAAGTTAGGGAAAACAAGATCTTAGGAGTAGATTTGATCAGAGATACAAAAGAAAAAGTTAAGGTTATTAGGGAAAGATTGAAAGTTGCAACTGATAGACAAAAATCCTATGCTCATTTGAGCCGAAGGGATATTGATTATACTGTGGGTGACAGAATGCTTTTAAAAATATCTTCATGGAAGAAGGTGCTTAGATTTAGGAAAAATGGGAAGCTGAGTTCTAGATTTATCAGACCATTTGAGATTATAGAGAGAGTGGGACCACTAGTATATAGGCTAGCCTTGCCACTTGAGTTAGAATAGATACATGATGTGTTTTATGTTTCAATGCTTAAAAGGTACAAATCAGATCCTTCCTACGTGGTTCCATTGAAAGATATTAAAGTACATTTAGACCTGAGTTACAATAAAGAACTAATATAGATTATGGCTCGAGAAGTGAAGTAGTTGAGAAATAAAAGCATTCCTCTAGTTAAAGGTCTCTAGAAGCACCATAATGTAGAAGATGCCACATAGGAACACGAAGAGTAGATGAAGAGTTAATATCCATATTTGTTTACTCTAGGTAATTTCAAGGATGAAATTTCTTAAGAGGGGAAGAACTGTAATGCCTGTGAGTCAAGGCTCTATGAACAGTACCTCTGAGGCTCGAATAGTGTGCTCAGAGTGATAGGTCACCTTCACAAGGCCCCGAGGTAGAGTGTACTGCTCATGAAACTTTGAGGGGCTTGAAAATGACATAATTTAAAGATTTAGTAGAACCAATAAATTATTTTAGGCTGTAATTAAATAGGCCGTAAGGTCAAATGGATTTGAGCTAAGAATGACCCGAGATGTGCCCGAACATACCTAAAAATACCATACCTTAAAGGTTAAAAATTCCCTTACATCTATCGGTGAAGTAATTTTTAAATTTTGAGGTCGTTTGGTACTTTTCCTTAATTTTGGATTTTACATGTAAACTAAGGCAATTAGTTAATTATCATGCCAAGGGAATTTGGTTGTGAAATTTTATGAGCCTCTAAATAGCACTAATCGAGGATTTTTAAAATAAACATGATAATTTTTGGAGGTCTAAGTGAATTTTTAAAATTCCTCAAAGTTTCTATCGAAACCGAGCAATTTCGAGGCACTTAGGTAACCCGGGCCACCCTAGCCACTATAAAAACTCCTTTGTGACACCTAGGTACCCACTTGGCATAACCACCCCACCTAGCTCCACTTTCTCTCTTTCTTCTTCCTCTCATTCCTAATGCCATTATTCCCTTTGCTCCACTATTTTCATGGCTTCTCAAGCCTAATTCTACCACTAATTCACACTAAAAATTCCATTAATAAGTTATAAATTGATCCTTAAAAGGTTTAGAAGCAATGGGTAGCCATAGAACTCAAGAAAAATCCAAGAATTCCTAACTGTATATAAAAGGTGTGTGAGAAATCAATTTCAAGAAGTGTTCTTTCTTCCATTTTAAAATTTTTCTTAAGGGATTGCATCATTATAAAACCTCTTATATTCATAGAATCTAAATTAGGGGCTATGGAAATTTTTGGGGAATTTTCTAAAGAATGCCATGACTATGTAGGTGCAAGGGACACTTAAGGGGAACTAAGGAGTTAAGGCTTCTAAAAGGGGAAGAAAGGCTGGAAATTAAGAGAGGTATGTGAATTTGATGTGTTTAAAGCATGCCAATTATATTTTATGTACAAAATGTGTATGGAATTACTAGTTTTAATGGTTAAAATATGTGAAATGGTATGTTATACTTATATTGAGACTTATTCCATGTTAAGTGCATGATTTGTGTGGTGAATTGGGGAAAAGAATGAATGGAAGAGGTGATAACCTTATTTGGCTAAGAGGTTTGTGTATGTGTGTGGTATATGAATGGGTTAAATTAAGTGGAGATTGGATAATTTTTAGTATGTTTGATATGGAAATTATGAATTGTGATTGTGTATGGTGAAAGAGGGAATCTTTGGCCGAGAGCTTCCTTAGGTAGCCTTAAGTGGTAAGGCATGTGTATAGTGTTTTAACATGAAACATTGATTGGAAATTAGTGTGTTAAGGATGGCCTTGTAAGTATGTGTGGTGAATTTAGTGGAAAAATGCATGTGTGTATGATTTCTTGGCATGGCTAAGACATGTACAAGGCATGTCATAGCTTGGTTGGCATGATATGTATATGGTGTGTGTATATACATGCTTAAATGATGTCATTGTATGTGTATGTGTGATTGAATGCGAAGAAAAGCATGAATATGGCCATTAGTAAGCATTGGCTGAGAGGTATGTGAGGAAAATGTTGCATGATAGGTATGGTATGGCATGGTATATGGGTTTGAGAATGGCATGACATTTTGAACATGGAATGTATAATGTGAACTTGGCATGAGATAGATGAATATGTGTGCATAATGAGATATGAAAATGGATAAGTGTTGGCAAGACATTTAAGGTTAAAGTGTAGTTGAAAAAGGGACTTAAAAATGGCTTAAAACGACTTGGCAAAATATACTTAAAACGAGACCTTAAATGGCCTGTAACGTGACCTAAATTATGAACATCTTGTGAGGGTCCTATGAACTGAGTTTGAAGTCTCTTTCATGGGTATTTGGCATATATAAGTTGATGTGGCTTTAGGCCTACGGCAATGGACAAAAATTGTTGCAATTGGCATAGGAAAATGACATGAAAATGGCATATTTTCGGCTTATAATTGTGTATGCAAAACATAAAAATAACCTATAACTATCTAGGAAAAATGACCAAAAAAACTTATGCACTTTAAATGGCTATGAACATGGACATAAATGGAATTAAAATGATAACTTAGAATGGATTTAATTATGCCCAAGAAAGTGACCTAAAATGACTTAGAAAAATAGACTCATAACTATCCGGTAGGACAAAAAATGACCTGTAACTATCCAGGTCAAATTTTAACTATCAAAATAAAATTATAACTATCTATTTTTCACTTCTAAATATTATAATATGATGATAGTAAATAAATGGACCTAAAATAAGGTCAGATGGCTTATTACTTAGATACCAACTGGATGGGTTAATCGATCAACTTAGGGATTAGCAGTTGCTACAAAGTAATCCCTATTATCCTTTGGAAGTGTTTGATGTTGATAATTATCTGGATATTAAGAGGTCTATAGATTGATCCCTGCTATCCACTGAAGTTTCTTGTTGTGATTTTTTTTATATTAGGAGGTTTACAGACTGATCCTTATTATCCATAATATGATTCTGGTTGATTTATTTGAGATATTGGGAGGTCTATTGATTGATCCATACTATCTTTTATCTAGTATTAGGAGGTTCAAGTGAATTGATCCATGCTATTGGACTAGGCCAGTGCAATGGTCGGGGTCTAAAATGTGGCCCACTACCTAACTTTTTAGTTCCCTCTTGGTCCTTGTCTTAGGTGTAGTCTATCTATTCAGGCCTATTAAATTTAAATTGAATTAACATATAGACCCGATTGATGGCAATTTACTAAATAATTAATTTACTTGAAATTATCACAGTGGCATTATGGTAAATATTGGGAAAATGTGCCAAATCACATAAATTGCATGAATTAACTGATATACCATCCACAAACTACATATTGACTGTCATATTGTTATTACATGTGAACTATTGCATATTACATGTTTTAAATACCTTGAATTCACCACTGGGTTTTATACTTAGTGTACCAGTGTTTTGGTGTATAGGTTGCAAAGGTAAGCAATCCAGCCTCGGAGATTATGCATTGTAGTAACATAAACTTTAAAGGGTATATAGATCCATTTTCCTTTGTTTTGTTAAGTTATCACTCATGTAAACATTGTAGATTATGGGTTTAGCATGCTTAGAGGCTGCTTATGTTTGTGTATATAAAGGATAGGTGTGATATATATAAACAAATGGTTTATTTAGATGGTTGCTTTTATGATTTCTAATAACTATGAGCCTAAGGCCTTGTGTGATTATGATGTGAGTAGTGATATGTGATTATGTTGACTAGGGGTCCAGAAGGAGGTAGAATAATACTTCTATTGATATAAGTGTTTTTACAAGTGAAAAAAATTTTAGCATGTCACCCTTAGTAGCCATTGTGCTGCCTAATTTTCTATAACATGTAAAATGTCTATAAAATTGGTTTTCTAGGTCTATTATACCACATATGAACATATTTTAGTGTTAGATTGAAAACCTAAGCAATATCTGATAAAGTTTTAAAATAGCCTATAAGAGTTCAGGAGTGCACACCTAAAGCAATTTTAGGATGGGTGACCTAGTAGAAAGTGTATCACTTATAGAATTTCTTAGGTTGTCCAGTAAGGGGTGTCACAGCACACACTTAAGCCAGTGTAGTAGCCATATAGGTTTTGAGGAGCCACTGCACATACCTAGGCTAGTACAGTAGCCATATAGGTCCTTAGGGGCCATTGCGCACATATATTCCCTATATGGCTAGAGAGTCTCATTATCTAGTTCGAGCAGGTGTCTTACAAGTATAGGTAATATAACTATATGGATAATAAGTTTATATAAATTATTGTAAGTAAACAATTGGGCATAATAATAACTACATATAATGTTGACTCAGATACAAAGTATGGTGTAATAAACATGTTTCGAATTATTAAGTTGTGTTCTAGTATATATTTTATTACATTATATATGTTTTTCCTCATAATGTATTTCTAATCAATGCATGAATGCAAAAGGATATACATATATGCTGAGTGCATGGGTCTTGAAGATGTATGTGGGCTATAGTAATTAGATTATTCAAATGGCAATTAATAATAAAGAAATAATACACACACACACACAAACAAAAACACACATACATATATACATACAAGTATGGTTGTTGTTTAATAATGGCATAGGAGACTATGACACCCTTTACCTAGTCTAGTTGTCGGCCCAAGTGAAAAGTGATACACAACCGATATAAATTTAAAACATTTTGAAAAGCATTTGATTCTATTTTTAGGTTTTAAAATTTTGACTCAATGAAAATTTCTTTAGAGTTTTAAAAGGATTAGGGAATCGTGTTAGATATCTAGTAGCATAACGACAATACTGAGACACTATCTTTAACATTCATTCAATATCTTCACAACTCAATTGGATCCTTTTGATCCACTCAAACATCCTTATCAGAGTATATACAGGAATACATATATCACAAGAGCTTGAACATCATAAAATCTATTAGAAGTTATTTAAATACATATTATAGAAGTAAATATGGTTTAATAGAGGTTACAAAGGATATGGATCAACTACATTACTAATGTTCACATGCAATACATGTATTAACACTTTTACCAACTTATGAATGCATTATACATGCAATACCTACATGGTATAATCATTAGACATGCAGTTTCTTCATTGACTTTTTCTTTTTCATTAATTATCTATTCATATTAACTTACTTTGCCTATATTTAATATACACTATCTCGACATTAGATAATTTGATATCGGTCCACATAGGCCTCATCTAGACCATAAAGGTCACATCCAGACTGAAGGTCTCATCCATACTCAAAGGTCTAATCTAACCTATCGGTCATAAAAGTTTAGATCTATAGGTCTCATCAATCTTTATAAACGTATATCCAAACTCAAATGTCTCATCTAGGTATGGAGGTACACTAATAGCTACTATATTCCCTAGTTGACTAGTTAACATACCTAAACTAGGTTGTCCAACTATTGTGGGACAATCTCTATGTTCATTTGTGTTTCACATTTTTAACATTGCTTATGTTCATTTCACATAAAACTTTTAGCCAACATATGACCAAAAGGAAACTATTAATATCTCATTAATCATATATGATTATTTGATCATTTAAACATACTCCATGCATCGAATGAACATTTCCATTCATATATATTTATTTCAATTTTGAAGCATCTCATACATCATTTTTCTCAAACATAAGCTGTTTACATTATGCCATCCCAATATAGCTTATAATTCATTATTTCCATCTATATTTTCATGCATAAACCATTCAGCCATAAGGGTGCAACAATACTTACTCATGTTGTCATAAACATAGAATTCATAGCTTTTAATGTAATCTATTTCAATTACACATGCATATTACTTAGCTTTGTATAAAATCATGATCTCATTCACATACATGTAAATTTTAACATTATACTTTCATTGTGTAACATTCTTTGCTTCATCTTTTATAGTCCATAACCAAAGATAGATTATATTCACTTACATGCAAAATTAACATCATTTAAATTCTATTTCTATCCTTGTATATTTTTGGCCAAGATATGTCACTTATTTATCACCATTGTTTCATTTTATAAGCTTAGGCATACTTACATAAACTTTCATTAAAACACAATTTTAAACACAACTAACCCTAATACTTACATTATGCATATAATGCATATATCCACTTGTTTAATGACTTAAATACTCATTACATCATGACTCGATTATCAAGTTGAATTTTTGGCCTGTTAGTTTTTCTCAATCATATGTAGTGGAAAAATTAAAATTTTGAGAGAAACCAACAATGATAATGTACCCAAAAAATTTAAAATTCATACTAAATGTTAAATCTACTAGCATTTTGTGATTTACCATAAAACAATGATAGTAGGTTCCTTCTGTGAGCTTTTCTCATTGAGTTATTACAAACCACAATGATACTCTTCAATGAACACCTCCAAGGTAATCCATATAAGAACTTTTTAGAAGATATCAACTTATAATTCCATATGCTAGTAGGAATTACTAGCAGATGAAGGAAGAAGAAGAAAACGTGTGTTTTAATTATTCTATGCGAAAATTCTATAACAGAATGTGTCCTTTGTGGTGGTTGCTACAATAAGGTTTATTTATATCATAAATAAACTCTATTTAGGTAAGATTTTAACACTTAAAATTTGGCCTAAGTCTGACCATAATGGACCCATCAAATGGGCCACTTTTTATCCTACGCATATAAGCCTTTTAATAGGCTTATGTGCAATATGCTTTTACCCCACTTTCATTAATCCTATGTGGCACTCCTAAGCCCCATTTTAAATGAATAATTATTCTTATTTAAGGCATTTTAAACCTTTTAAAAGCCTATGAAAATTAGATGTAAGAACAATTAAAAGTTTAACTTAACAAGGCCTAAGTCTAAAAACCCTAATTTTCCAAAAAAACCCTAATTTTCTATACTTTTCGTTTACAAGTAGACCTTGAGCCCATTTTCTTATTTCTTCTTCTTAATTCATCTTCCAATGATATCTCATATCATTAGAAAATTCAATCTCAATGAATCTTCCTCAAACAACTTTTATTTGTGTAACCTTATGTGTAACACCCCCTGCCCATTCTCTATGAAAACAGGTAAGACATGTCACTTCCCGTGAGGTCACCCATCCTTGGATTTCCTAAGGGGTCTTTCATTTAACCTCTATCATATTTAACATTTCAGAGTCTAGAACTTTCACTTAACATTTCCTAAGTTCTGAATTTAACCTACCAGGTATGTAACTCTTATAGGCCTGATATTACAGTCCATTATTACCCTAGGCTTTGTTTACCGCTACCAATCTAGTTATACTACCACTTTAATAATTTTTATTATCTTTGTAATGCTACAATTACCATTCGTTTCCCATAAATACCCACATTCTATGTATGAGTGCCTTTACTTACTTATTATAAAATATGAACATGCCATAGTATACCTGGATAGTCATCATCTATGCCATTGGTTGTTTGCTTTAAGCCTTCATACAACACCCACTTGCGCATCGAAAACCTGAAATGCTGAGTATACACTCAGTGGTGAATTTAACCAAACATACTATGTATCCTATGACATGTAAGCACATAAAAACTTTTATGCGTACTTATTAAAATTTTCCTTTATCTTTCTTTAAGCTTTTACCTATAATTATCTGTCAAAGTAGTTATTTTATTTATTCCTTTAAATTGCGTGTTCTTACTATGTTTTAAACACTAACCTCGTATTACTCCATTATTTATGCCTATCCGTTACCAATGCGTTTCTATTATTCAGTTCAGTTCAGTTATCATGTATATGTATGTGCTTAACTTGCTTTATGTATCTTAACTAATTTCTCTTATCATTTTGCTTCATTATTTAAATCCTTTACTGTTTAATTATCATTTTCTCAATTTCCTATTTCTTTATATAGTACCTTTAAGATTATATGATTTTATTTAATCCCAACCTATTTTCCACTGTTCTTATTCCCTAGTTTTGTTTTATTTTGATAGATTTATACTTTAGATTTCTATCTTATTATTATCCATGAGTCTATTCATGTTATTTCATTTATCCTTGATCCCGATGGTTTTAGGAAGGACTCCTAGCCGCTAGATAACGGGATCATGATATGCAGTGGCCCCCATTTTAGGCTTCGACTGCTGTACCAACCCCTGTAGTCTGAGAACCGGATAAAAAGTAGAACTGTAACTTGGTCCCCATTATGGACCTCGGCGTCTATACATAACTATCATCCGATACTCTAGGGATCGATCTGTAGACTGCTCCTAATACTGAACTAGCATATATTCAGGGGTTCATCCATAGACCACCCCTAATATCTATAGTAATAGCTTGTAGTTCAGTGGTTCCTCGTAGAACCTAGGTGGTTGCACCCGCCGTACATAGGCTAAAATTCACACAAACTCAGCCCCTAATAGCTACTAATTCCTAGTTGACCAGTCAACCTATCCAGTGTATGAGTAACCATGAACTTCCAGATTTCCTTTCATATTATCTTTTACAGCCATTGAGTTCATTATTCAGTCAATTCATAGTTCTATCCTCTCTCACGATCATTCGAATTTCCATTATCCCTAGGGTCCCCATTGAATATCTTTTATTTTCTTTTTCTC
>CANXYI011350853.1:0-12459 GCA_948208565.1 Hura crepitans | reverse complement strand
ATGGGTGTTTATGTTGATGTGAAAGTGAAATGCATGCTAAGATGTGCAATTAGAGGATATAGGATAATATGGATGTGATTTGGATGCAAAAAGGATGTGTAGGTATGTGATTTATGCATGACTAGGTGTATGTCATGTATGCCATGGTATGGGTATGTATGTATGGCATGAATGCATAGGATGCTAGGATGGCAACATGATGTAGAACATATGAGTGATATGGAATGAGTAAGGAAATTATATGGGTATGTGAAAAGAATTAAGAATGTATAATGTAGAGAGGATGTATGTAAGGTGGACATATAAGAACATGGTGTATGATAAGTAAAGTGAAAAATGGTAGGTGAAAGAATAAGAGTTTAATCAAGATAAGGTGCTTAAGATTTTAGGAGTTGAAATGATGGATAAGCATGCTAAGAGAGGTTTAATGATGGATGGTATAGAGCATTTTAGGGTATGATGGGTTAAGGTGAAAGAAAAAGGAATTGGACTAGGAGATTGGTGAGAAAAAGTTACCAAATGAATAGTAACTTTTACATAAAAAGGACTTATAACTATCTAGGGAAAATGATGATGACCCGTAACTGTCTGAAAATATGACCTAATGAAATGAACTAATAACTATGTCTTATTGACTTGAATATAATTACAATAAATATTTGGTAGAGAGGAAAGATGATTAACTAGGTTAGTTTGGAAACAGAACTGGGAATAGAGCCACAATTTATTAAAGTACTAAAAGGATAAATTAGATGACAAGGCATGATATTGTAAATACAAAAGTAATGAATGAGCAAATATTTAAGGAACCAACATATGGTAATTTGGTGGAATCTTGGTATAAAATAGAGATTATATTTAACCAAGACCTAGGGATATGTGCATGGCATAATTATTATAAAGAATTCCATAAAGTTATATTGAGCAAATTATCAGACAATGTAGAAAATAAATATTATTATAATTATAATTATAATAACAATAAGAGTAAATTACTAAACCTAAGAACTAGGCTATTGTAATATAATGCAAGGAAGAGGTAACATAAAATCCATAGAGTATAATATTTTGGGATACATGGAAGTAAGGTAAAATAAGTATATTTTGGCAGAAGAGAGAAACTAAAACTAGATACAAAAGGAGCTAAAAGACAATCAAATGATATTAATGAAAGGAATGGAACTTGATTTGAGGATATGATAACTCGATAAAACTAGAAAGATATTAAATGGAATTGAACTAATGAGTAAATCAAGTTGACCAATGAAAATAATATGTTTTATTATAGATATTCTAGATAATAGACAAAATGGCTGTGAAAGTAATTGAAAGGGAATGTGGGTTACTAGTTGAGTATACACTGGATAGATTGACCAATCAACTAGGGATTAGTAGCTACTAAAAGCTGAGTCTGAATGGATTTTAGCCTATTTATGGCAAGTGCAGTCGCTGAGTATTGATTTGAGCCAGCACGCTCTGGGTATTGGGAGGTCTACAGATTAATCCCTGCTACCTATTTGTGGATATTGGGAGGTCCCATGGGGTTATCTACCAGATGTATTGCTATGATGATTTTATATTGGGATATTGGGAGGTCCCACAAGGTTGATCCCTGTTTTCCCCTTTATAGATTTTGGGAGGTCTATAGACTGATCCCTACTATCTGCCTTTTTAATATTGGGAGGTTCTTAGGAACTAATCCCTATTATCGGGTGAAGGGTATGTATAGACACTAGGTAAAAAATGTGGCCACTGTACAGCTTGGTATTTGTCCAGTTCTCAGACCAAGTAGGTGCAGTTGCTGAGGCCCAAAATGGGGGCCATTACATAATGTGATTCCTATTATCCCATGGTTGGGAGTTCTTCCTAGATTTTGTGGGTATAAATGGAATAATTAAAGAACTTGAATGGATTTAATAATATTCATAGAGGAATTAAAAGTCTTAACTATCATAATTGAGATGGCATGTGAGCAATTACAATAAAAAGATAAGACTAAGCTATAAGAGGGGACTTAAGAAACTCACTTAATCTTAGTAAGAATTCTGAAGGAAGTAAAAAAATGATGGCATAGTGGTAGAAAATGAAAACATATAGAAAGAAATGAATTATAAAACGTGAATAAAATATAAGGCCTTCCTAGACAAATCTAAAAAAAATCTCTTAATTCAAGTAAAGCATATAGTCACTTCCATAAATGACATGGAAAGGGCTTAATTTAATAAAATGATTAGAAAATGATGGGAATAGGTGGATAAACTATGTAAATCAGGTAACTTAAGCATTATAAAAGTAAATAGTATAAAGGTATAATGGTGTGAATCATAAATAGTTAACATATAAATAGATGGTGTTAGAAATTGACATGTGTGTGTTTGTGTTTATGATACATGTTATGTTTGGTTAAATTCACCACCAAGTGCATACTCAGCATATCGGGTGTCCAATGTGTAGGTCGTAGATTTAGATGGTATGATGAGGATGACTAGTAGTACAGTTAAAGATTGTCTAGGTATGATGTTATCTTATCAGATAGTGATATTTTGGTAGATAGAGGCACTCGTGCATGTTATTATGGATGGTTAAGTGATATGATGTCTAGTCAGCTAGTGTGATAGCCTATAGCTATGTGAGACGAGCTCCCAGCTATAATAATAGCCTAGTCTAATATTTGACAGTAAGATCAGGCATGTGTGAGAGTCATGCATTTAGGAGGTTTGCCATAAATCACAGGAACCATTAAATAAAATTTTAGTAATGAATAGGAGAGACCCAAGTAGAAGTTAAACGAAAGGCCCTTGGAGAAATCCTAGGATGGGTGACCTCACGAGAAGTAGCACACTTTGCCTATTTTCTTTGAGAATAGGCAGGGGGTGTTACACATGATATCATGCTTAGAGGCTTATGGTATCATGCTCGAAGGCTCATGGTATAATGCTCGAAGGCTCACAGTATCATGCTTGAAGGCTTATGGTATCATGCTCGAAGGTTCACGTTATCATGCCTAAAAGATCATGTTAGCATCTGCTAATATCCTAGTTAATCGATCAATCTATCTAAACTGGTTGTCTTACTATATATGCATCATTAAACTCATTATATTATGTTATTTATACCAATTATACATTTCACACCATCTTATGATGTTCATTTATCTCATTGGCCATTTTGTACATTGGCACGGCCTATATCATATGCCTATAGCATATTTATTACATTACGCATAACATGACCAACTTAGGCTCAAATATAGATAATGACAATATGTGATCACTTATAGCTATAACAATCTTTATAGTTATATGACGACATCATAAGATACTAAAAAATATTGGACTTAAGATCAAGGTTAATTCATATACAGAAGGTACACGAGGTACAACATGAGTTCCATTAACATTATAGAGTTTTAAACCCAAATGTTCAAGAATATAGAACTACATTTCAAGTCTTAAAAACCCTTAATAAACTCATAAAAATATGCCCAAATAATGGTCAAAATACTCTCAATATCATAACAAAATTAGGTTAAAAATGGTTCAAAATTTCATTAAGAATTGAAAATGTTATGAAAAAAACAATATGTGGTCAACAATAGTCAAAATGGGTCATGGCCATAACCCCCTTAAAACTCCAAAAACCTACATTTTAGCCTGGAGGGGTCACGGGCATGACCTGCTAAAAGGTTATAGCCGTAAGGTGTCATTTTTAGTAGTAAACACGCGAATTTTTGGCGATTTTTACAGAAAATCCATCTATTTTCAAACTTAAACCAAGTAACCTTCAGCACCAATTCAATCACACATATTACAACACTTATAGAGCATAATTCTCATCAAATGCATAACAAATACACTCAACAACCATCCATAAATAATCATCATAACGTATTTATCTCTACATTTATGTCCATACACCATAATTAATATTCATGCCATTTCAATCAAATTAAAGTGATTACACATATTGATTAAGGTTGTACGGGACCCCCGAAGTCGGCTCATGCCTTTTCCTTACCTTAGAAGGCTCGGGTCGTCGTTTTGCCTATAAATACAAAAAGGGTATGAACTTTAATAAATAATATAAAATAATCTAAAAGTCAAAAAAATATTTCGAGCCTAGATATATGCTCTACAAGATCCTAGGAACCCGTGAAAAATAAAATTTGTGAACAAAGAAAACTTGAGAGAGAGAAAGTTACTATTCACTTTAATTTTCTTCTCAATTTTTCTCCTAAAATACGCTACCGTTCCGAATGATTTTGGTGTCTACGGACTTGTCTTGGAATGCTCATCATTTCGAGTGTAAACTTGCACTATGGGTCCTTCTAAGGATAGAGAAATCAGTAAAGAAAGAGAGAGGGAAAGGTGTTAGCAGAAATTTGAACGTGGAGGAGGAGGATGATGTGTTTAGTGTATGTAAGGGAGGATGATAATTTTCCCTATTTATACTTTCCACAAAAATAATTTTTCTTTGCTTGGAAAAATTATTATAACCAATAGAAAGTCAATTTTCCTCCATTCCTATCCCCAAAATTCCATAAATCCAAGCCTTAAATCCTCTCAAAATCTCATGCCTAAATTTTCACAAAAACTCAAAAAATTAACATATTTTATATCCTAAAAATTAGGTAAAAATAGTTCCCGAACTTAGAAAATTTTCATTCCATAGCCATTGGACTATTCAAAATTTTTAAGTATTAGGTTATAATATTTTCATATTATTTTAAGCAACTTTTTATTTATTTTACGGTTCAGTTTTGCATGCTGCACTATTCACAAGACACTACCGTAAAATCTTAGTTAGCATTTTTTACCATCCGAACAAATTTGGATTGGCTTTAAACATTGCCTATAATTCTTTTGTAAATAATACTTTCTGTCGGTATGCTTAGTGTGACTAGAGTCTCGATAAGCACTATTCATTTTGGGAAGTACTATTCATGAGAGTAAGATTTTTAGGTTATTACTACAGTTATTTACTTGCTTACCACACGTCATGTAATTTATGTTCTTGGTCTTTATTAGCCATTTAATGCTCAAACCTATCCCATTTTAAGCCTTTATTTATTAGTAGTGGAAAATTACTAAAATACCCTTGTGTCATATATGTGGGTTTATTGACTTTATTGAATCATTTTAGCTTGCCTAACTCAAAAGACATCTTTAACAGACACTGGATCTAGAGGGAAAATAAACTGGTGCAGTGGTCCCTATTCTGAACCTACGCCACTACACTGGTATATGTGCCATAATGGAGATCAGCCTGTAGCCTCTTTAGATACAAATAAATAACATATGTGTGACATAATGGAGATCAGCCCGTAGGCCTCCCTAGCCACAAAGAATATCAACTATTGTGTGACATAATAGATATTAGCCCATAAGCCTCCCCAGCCATAAATAATCACCATCAACAACTGTGTGACATAATGGAGATTAGCTTGTAGGCCTCCCCAGCCATAATGAACATCATTACCTAAACATCAGACAACTAGCAGCTGCTAAATCCCTAAGTTGACCGGTTAACCCATCTAGTGGGTATCTAAATAATGGGCCAAGTAGCTCATTTTAAGTCTATTTATTAACCAAAAGTATTCTTATAATATTTAAGTTGCAATAACATATGTTATAAATTTTATTACACAATTTATTTTTTAGCCAGTCTGGTATAGCCACATTTTTGCTTTATCGGATAAAAATCCCAAATTAATATTAAGTTCTGTTATTACTAATATACAAGGTTTAATATGCCTCAATTTATCATAGCATTATTTCTCATGAAATTAACATTTTCTGTCCAGTGACATTTTTGGTTTAGGTAATGGTCAACTAGACAGTTACAGGTCATTTTGACCACTTTTTAAGACACTTTTGAGAATATTTTAAGTCCAATTTCAACACAATTTTCAACACCTTATTAAGCACATTCATAGGCCTAAGGCCAATCATATCTAGGCAACCTTTAAAGCCAAACAATAAGCTCAAATGCCATCACACACAATCATAAATAGTAGCCCTCAAAGGTATACAAATAAACATGGTTTCCATTTATAATCCATAGCCCTTATGGGCAAAGTTTCAAGCACCTTTTTATCCATGATTGCTAATTTAGTTTTAAGTTATTTTTTCATGTCATTACTTAAATAGATTTCATGCCCTTTTTAAGGTATTCACTATCTATGTTCATGACAATAATACTTTAATCACTCATGCATTCAAGCTCAAGCTTAGTATATATAACATAGTTCACTCCTTATCTCATTTTCCATGCCATATTCCATGAGTTAACTTTTAGGTGTAACTGGTCCAAGGCCTTAATCATGCATTCCCCTAGTGTTCATTTTAGAATTATCCATTAATTAATAACATAGTCACACTTACATACATGCCTTGATCATTTCATGCCATTCAAGTAGCCACAAGCTTGTCATATACCTCAACCACCCCTAATTTTCCATACTTTCATACATAATTCAAGTTATATCATACCAAGCCAATTACTCATACATTATAGGTCTAAGGCACATGCAATCTCTAGTCTTGAATACTATTTAAGATCACACTAAGCAAGCCATGCACCTTCACACACGTATACAAGCTCTCGGCCCCACCTATATTGCACACTAAACATGCATTCTTTCATGTCTTTACACACAATGTCATTTGCTTTCAATGCCACCATGACTAGCATAAATCTCAAGTATCTAAAACACATTTTAACATACCTTAATTCATGCACACCTCTTGGACAAACTAGGCCTTAAGATTAAAATTAATTCTTTTCATCAATTACCTATTCCATACACACACTTTTTCATTAATTGACAAGAATTTCCATTTTTAACAACACTCAACCCATAATTCATAGCCCAAGCACCATGACACATACATCAAGCAACATTAGCACATACAAACATCATAGACATCTCTTGGCAAAAATAAAATTCCCACCAATCTCACCTTTCTTTACTAATTACCCATACAATCCTCATTCCCTCAAAATATGTACAATGATTCATTAAGAAGTCACTTATCCAAGATACTTTATAGCCTTAAACCATTCTTGAACTCAAGAATTATCTATATGAATTTAAGGGGCATGAAGTGAATGAAAGAATTCACTTACGTCCTTCATATGAAGATGTAATCACTACCCCTTCAAGGCTACCAGCTTTAATTTTAGCCCCATAGTGACTTTCTCCCTTGCTCTTCAAGCCCTTCCTTGCCCTAATTCACCTCAAACACAATTTACATGCATCCTCACAGATGTTAGGCACCCCAAGGAACCATTTCTAGCCTAAAAAATTTAGGAAAACTCAAAGAAAGGCTATAGGAGCTCACCTTTTTCCCTTTCTAGACTTGTTTTGACCCCAGGACCTTTGGTGATTTTTAATTTCTTCATGAGATCTTTTTCCTGCCTTCATTCCACTTTTAGAAATTCATTAACATCCTAAAGGAATTTTTAAAACCTATAAACTCTAGAAAAGCTTTAAGGAAGAAGATGTAACTCCCTCTTTAAACTATTATGGCGTCACTACCCACTATAGCAAGAGAGGAATTTCCTTCCACTTGTTTAAGTGGAATTATCCACTTGGCATTCACCCTTGCCACTTGGCAAGTGTGTTAGGCCACTTAGACAATTATGGGTGGCTCCCATAGCCACTCAAGTTGTAACACTTTAAAAAATCATTATTTGGTGGCACGTACCCCTGAGCTCAATATAGTGATGTTTAGGGCACTAAAGGGCAATTTAGTGGCTGAAAGGAGTTTTGGTCAACTGAACTTTAACTGACAAAAAGTGATGAAAAAGAGTGAACTAAAAATTTTAGTAGAACTAATAAATCTTTTTGGGCTGAGAATTGATGAATATTAACCTTAGTTTGGGTTATGCTAGGACAGTTCAGGGAAGTGCCTGAACAAACCCAAAAATATCATACCCTGAAGCTCAAAAATTCCAATGAGTCCATTAGAAAAGGAATTTTAATATTTTGAGATCGTTTGATATTGTTTCAAAAATTTTGAATTACACAAGTGAATAGTAACCTTAGCTCCCGGAGGAGTTTTAGGCTGAAATTTTGTGAGACCCTTACTCATATAATTAAGGATTTTTAGAACTAGAATCATGATTTTTGGAGGCCTAGAGAAATTATTGTGAATTTTTAAAGTTTAAAATAAAATAGAATTAACTTAGGCTATCCGATCGACAAGTGGTGCGATCGTGGCCGTACACTTTGCTAGTGGACCTAAGTGTACATGTCTACATGTGTATGGTATTTGAGGTGTAGATGTTACTTATGAAGAGAGGTTTTAATTTGGAGCCATGTATAATTTTGTAGGAATTTTCAAAGGTGGAACCCTAATATGGAAAATTAGGAAATGGTGGACAAAGGTGGAGGAAGATGGGTTTAGTGGTTTTAGAGCGGCTTTAACATGACTGGGAGCCCATTGTAAGTGAATTTAATAGAAATATACTTTGTATGTTAGGAAAATTTAGATTTGAAGCTTTGGTATGTGTATGGAAGTGTTAGTTGCATGGGTGTTTATGTTGACATGTATGTAAAATGCACACTAAGATTTGTAAATTGATGATGTAGGATGATATGGATGTGAAAAGGATGTGTAGGTATGTGATACATACATGACTAGGTGTATGTCATGGTATGCCTATGGATGTATGACATGGATGCATAGGATGTAGGATGGCAACATGATTTATAACATGTGAGTGATATGGAAAGAATATGTTGTATGATTATGTGAAAGGAATTGGCAAAGTATGGTGTAGTGATAATGTATGTAAGGTGAATATATTAGGATATGGCATATGATAATTAAAGAAGAAAATATTAGGTAAAAAGATAGGAATTTAATTAAGATAGGTTGTTTAAGATTTTAGGCTTTAAAATGATTGAGAAATATGTTAAGATGATTAAAATGTTAGATGGTGTGGATTACTTGAGGATATAATAGGTTGAGGTGAAATAAAAATGAAGATTTGCTAGGAGTTTGGTAAGAAAAGTTACCAAATGAAAAATAACACTTTACATATAAAGGACCTATAACTATCTAGGAAATTGATGATGACTTGTAACTGTCCCAAAATTTAGTGAAATGGAATAAGTCAATAACTGTGTCTCATTAACATGAACATAATGTAAATAAATATTTGGTAACAAGGAAAAATGGTTAGTTGGTTTAAATCAGAACTAGAACTAGAAATAGAGATGCAAAATTTATTAAAAAAGACTGAAGGAACAAATTATAAGCTAAGGTAAGAAATTATTAATACATAAATAATGAATGAGCAGAAATTAAGAAAATTAACAAATAGAAATTTTATGGAACTCAGGATATAAATAGAGATTATAATTAATAGAGACCTAAAGGTATGCGTATGGTGTAACTATTATAAAGAATTCCATAAAGTTATATTTGGAAAATTATTAGACAATATAGGGAATAAATATTATTGTAATTATAATAACAATGAGAGCAAATTACAACATCTAGGAACTAAGTGATTGTAATATAATGCAAAGAAGAAGTAACATGAATCCATAGAATATAATACTTCGAGATACATGGAAGTGAGGTAAAATAAGTATATTTTAGAAGAAGAGAGAGACCAGAACCAAGTAAAAAAGGAGATAAAAGACAATCAAATGACATTAATGAAAGGAATGGAATTTGATTTGAGGAAATGATAACTTGATGAAACTAGAAAGATGTTAAAGGGATTTTGAATGATACATAAAGCAAGATAATCAAAGAAAAGAACATGATCTATTATGAATATTTTAGATAATGAACATAATGGCTATGAAAGTAAATAAAAATAGAATGTGTGTTACTAGTTGAGTGTACAATGGATAGGTTGATCGATCAACTAGGGATTAACAGTTGCTAGAGGCTAAGTCTGTATGGATTTTAACCTATGCATGTTGGGGGTATAACTGCTGAGTATTGATTTGAGCCTACACACTCTAGGTATTAGGAGACCTACAGGCTGATCCCTACTACCCACTTATAGATATTGGGAGGTCTATAAACTGATCCATGCTATCCACCAGATATATTTCTTGTAAGGATATATGTATTGGGATATGGGGAGGTCCCATGTGGCTGATCCTTGCTATCCCCCTTTTGATATTAGGAGGTTCTTACGAACTAATCCCCGTTATCAGGCAAAGGGTGTGTACAGACACCGAGGTCCAAAATGTGGGCCACTGTATAGCTAGGTATTTTGTTCGGTTCTCGAACTGGGTAGTGTAGCTGCCGGGGCCAAGAATGGGGGCCACTGCACATTGTGATTCCCATTATCCAGTGGTTAGGAGTTCTTTCTGAATTTTATGGGCATAAATGGAATAATTAAAGAACTTGCATAGATTTGAATAATATTATTGAAAGAACTAGGATCTTAATTATCTTAATTGAGATAACCTCTAAACAAATACCAATAGAGCAAGAGATAAGCTGTAAAGAGAGACTAACTAAACTAATGTCATCCTAGTAATATTCCTAAAGCAAGTAAAAGATAGATTAAATGGTGATAGAACATGAAAACATACAAGAAGAAATGAGTTACAGAAAGTAATTGAAATATAGAGCTTTCCTAGACAAACCTAGAAAGAATCATATAATTCAAGTAAAGTAGATAGTAACTTCTATATACATCAGATAGAAAGAGCTCAACTGGATTGATTAACCAAGGAAGGGTAAGAATAGATGGCTAAACTATGTAAGTCACATAACTTAAGTATTGTAAGAGTAACTAGAATAGAAGTATGTTAGTATGGATTATAATTAAATAGAAATGAAATGATAAGTAAAAAGTGTAATAACATCTGTTACCCTCAGTTAAGAGTCCAGTTGGTTTAATATAAATCGATTAATAAATAGTCATAACATTAAACCTTAATAGAGAGATTAAAAGTAATAAATAAATGAAGTTAAAAGGTTCTATGTGTATGCTTGTATTTATAATACATGGTATATTTGGTTAAATTCAACACTGAGTGCATACTCAGTGTATCGGGTGTCCAATGTGCAGGTGGTAGATTTGGAATGTATGATGAGGATGACCAGTAGTGTAGCTAAAGACTATCCAAGTATGATATGAACTGATTAGATTATGATGTTTTAGTAGATAGAGGTACTCGTGCATGTTGCTGTGGGTAGTTAAGTGATGTGAGGTTTAGTCAGCCAGTGTGATAGCCTATAATTGTGTAAAACGAGTTCTTAGCTATAATAACAGCCTAAGCTGATATTTGGTAGTAAGATCAGGCATGTGAGTGTCATATGCCTAGGAGGTTCACCATTGAACACCGAGACCATTAAATAAAATTTCTATGCTAAATAGGGGAAATCCAAATAGAAGTTAAATAAAAGACCCTTAGGAAAATCTAAGAATGGATAACCTTATGGGAAGTTGCACACTTTACCTATTTTCTTCGAGAATAGGTAAGGGGTGTTACATTTAGTGGTATCAGAGTGGGTTTAGGTAGTCATAGGTAGTAATGCATGAGTGCCTTAGGAATTTTAGATGTGGACTGTCGCTACACTATTGGTTAAACGAGGATTGCTGATAAATAAATGAGGACATAACTATGAGAACTTCTTAGGAAAGAAAATAATAGGTAAAAGTAATGGTGCTATGACTTTATATGATCCTCTTCCTCTTAATTTGAAGTTGTTGATGTTGTTAATAAAGCCATGATAGAGTAACAATGCTCTAATAGAGGAGTATCAGGCTCCGTGGATGGTAGGAGCAGATGGCATGGTTAGTTAAGCAAATAAATGGTAAAAGCATTTAAAAGGAGAAAGCATAGTACCCCTGTGTATCGAATAGTGATTGTAGAATGATTATCAGGTGACTGAGGCTCCTGATAGGAATGAAAAGGTGAAGACTAGCTAAGTACTAGGAATAAAGAATTAATAAGAAGTGATAAAGAGTAAGTATACCTTCTAGAGCCAGAGTATCTATTGAGAGACAGATGATGCTACAAGGAGAGTAATAACAAGAGAGACAAAAATTTGAAGGAACCTTAGGAGATAGAAATGGTGGAGTGGACCTAAGGGTTATCAATGAGAAATGAATGATTGATGTATTATACCTAGTGAGATTAAATGTCTTCAGAACATAGACATGAATAAGGCAATTTAGTTGCCTATAGTCTTGAGGTATGTTAAAGAAATTGTTATCAACTTATGAAGGGTATAGAAAGTCATGGGACTAAAGCATGGGACACCTAAAATAAGAAGCCACAAAAATATGAGAGTTAAGTAGAAAAATAAGATTAGGGAAGCTAAAAGTGCATAGGAGGGAAATATCAATGATTAGAAAAGGGTGAATTACAAGACACATTGGGGTAAAAGAGTTAGAACACAATTGAGGATAGGAATAGGCTATCAAGGTCACTGAGGATAAGGGCTATTGCTTTTCATTGATATATTTATT
>CANXYI011350842.1:0-11512 GCA_948208565.1 Hura crepitans | reverse complement strand
GGTTGACATGTACACTTCCTCTAACAAATTTCCATTAAAGAAAGCTATCTTTACATCCATTTGCCGTATCTCATAATCATAATGAGTGGTAATAGCAAGTAAAATTCTAATGGATTTAAGCATGGCTACTGATCAAAAAGTTTCATCAAAGTCAATTCCTTGCCATTGACAATAACCTTTTGCAACCAACCTTGCTTTATAGGTAACTACATTACCTTCCATGTCGATCTTCTTCTTGGAGTTACATTTACAACTAATGGGTTTTATCCCTTTAGGCATATCAACTAAAGTCCACACTACTATCATACATGGAATCCATTTTGGATTGCATAGCCTTTAGCCATAATTTTGATTCTGAACTCTTAGAACCTCCTCATAACTTGTAAACACATCCTCTTCTACGATAGTTACTTTACTATTCTCATTTATGAATATCTCTTAAGAATAGTATAAACTCTAGTAGAATGTTTAGGAACTTGTGTTATAATAGGTTTTGTTATTACATCATCATCATATGTAATAGGCTCGAGATCAGTCGATTGATCTACCTCTATTTAAGTTTGAATTTACTCCTATTGTCTTCATTTAAGAGAAACTCTTTCTCTAGGAAGATAGCATGCTTTAAAGCCAACACTTTTCTTCTAAAGTGTTGTAGAAATAATATCTAAACGACTCCTTTAGATGTCCCGCAAATAAACACCAATCAGATTTAGCATTAAGCTTTTCTGACATAATCCTTTTCACATAAGCAAGGCAACCCTATAAATTTTAAATATGAAAGAATCAATTTCTTCTTAATCCACATCTCATATGGTGTAACATTAACCAACTTTGATGAAACTTTGTTTCGAACATAAAAAGCAGTATCTAATGCATAGCCCTAAAATGACTTAGGTAGAGTTGCAAAGCTCATCATGGATCGAACCTTGTCAAACAAGGTTCAATTTCACCTTTCAGATACACCATTATGTTGTGGTGTATATAGAGGAGTCCACTGAGATAATATCTTGTTATCTCTTAAATAACTTTGAAATACTTAACTTAAGTACTCTCCACCTCAATCTGATCAAAGTTTTTTAATACTTTTGTCAAGTTGTTTCTCAACTTCATTTCTGAATTCTTCAAACATTTCAAAGGCTTTAGATTTATACTTCATCAAGTACAAATGCCCATATTGTGAATAATCATCAATAAAGGTAATAAAGCAGAGAAACCCACCTCTTACATATGTGGTTATTGGGCCATATACATTTGTATGTATTAGGTCCAGTAAACCACCTGCACATTCACCTTTTTTGCTAAAAGGTACCCTTGTCATCGTGCCCAATAAACAAGATTTGCGTGTACCAATTGTATCAAATGAGCCTAAGTCACTAGACTTGTGCAACTTAGTCATGCACTTCTTGTTTATATGGCCAAGTCAACAATGCCACTAGAAATATGATTTCAAGTTATCAACCTTTTGTCCCTTAGTATTAATGTTATAGATCTCTTTTTTATTATCAAGAATATAAATTCCATTAAAATTAAAAGTAGAACAATATAAAACATTATTCTTATAAATTGAGCAAACCTTGCTTTTAATTATGGAAATATCAAAATCTTGTTAAACAAGACAAGATAAAGAAATAATATTCTTGTTTACAGAAGGAACATAATAATAGTTATTAAGTTCTAATACAAAATTAGAGGGTAAATTTAAGTAATATATTCATACAGCTAATGTAACAACTCTTGCTTCATTCGCCACTTATAGGTCCACATCACTCATGTTTAACCTCCCACTACTATTTAGTCCCTACAAATCAGAAACTAAGTGAAAACCACATTCTGTATCGAATCTCATGTGTGATTATCAACAGTAATACTAGTATTAATCTCAATAACATTAATATCTAAAGCAAAGGCATCTTTATGCTTTTCCTTCTTGTAAGGCTTGAGGTAAGCCTTAAAATTCCACTTCCAATGGCCAATCTTACTGTGATGGAAGTAAGTTGCTTTTAGGCCAGTCTCCTTAGTAGTAGCAGCAAGCTGCTCCTTCTTCATCCCTTCACCTTGGTCTTTGGTTGTGTCCTTTTTCTTCTTCTTCCCCTTTTTACTTTTGCAAGAAGAAAAATTAGCAACCATAACTACTTCAAAATTCTTCATAACAACATCTTCAGCAATGTTAAGCATGTTCAATAGCTCAAGGGTTGTCATTTGGATATTATTTATATGATAGTTAAGCACAAATTATGCATAAATATCAGGTAACAATTGTAAAACTAAATCCACACCTAGCTCATGATTTATGACAAAGCCTAGAGAAGTAAGCCCCTTAATATACCTATTTATCTTTAGCCTAGGTTGAACTACTGAAGTCCCCTCCACCATTCTGCAGCAAAAGAAGGCCTTAGATATCTCATATCATTCGGTCTTACTTTACTCCTCAAACAACTCTTTGAGGTGAAATAATATGGTACGAGCATCTGTAAGCTTATATTGCTTTTTAAGCTTCAATAACATTAATCAGAGTATGATACAAGTTGCTAGATCAAAGTCCTTGAGATGCTTTAATTAAGCTAATCAAATATCAGCTTCAGCATTGTCATCGGGGATAGGTAGGATAGGCTTTTTGAACATATAGCCTATCTTTTCACTTTTGAGAACTATTCTCATATTTCAAAACTAGTCTATGATGTTAGGCCCAGTCAATTTGTTGGATTCAAGAATAGTGCAAAGATTCCAATTATATGAACTCATTATGCAATATGTATACCTACATATGAATATTGAGAAACATGTTAGTGCATGATCATGTACATGGATGCATTTTATAAGATCTTTAATAAAATCCATGTTTTCTCCCACTATTTGTTGTGAGCCAATAACCCTCACCATTGATTTGAGAAAACCCAGTGGTTTTTTTAGTGAGACAGTATCCATTTCTTATTAAAGTCAAACTTGGGTTAGCTTAACAAGCCCAACCTATAATGGAAATGGTAGGCATCTCATCCCAATTACATTTGCATACAACTACTTAGTGCATGTGTATCTCATACACATTTTTCCAATCTTGCCTCTAGAACCATTATCCTTGAGTCAGCTCAAAAAAACTAATGGACTATCTAAGATGGACCCATTAATATAGTCATAACATATTCAACGTAGCATGGGCTTAGGTCAGTCCAACAACCTAATACTAAGAAGAACTCTAGTTAAAATAATATTAATAGAAGTCTTGCAAGCCCTAGTATTATTTAAGGGTTTTCTTCCATTTAAGTCTCATCAAGGTTTGTATACTTTGGTATACTCATGCAAAAGGGATTTCACATGCACATGCATATTTAATCTCATTAAATCATACACATGCTATTAAATCTCATTAAATATATGATATAGTTATGGACTTTAGACTTTTACTACCTTGATTTCCTTGAACCAAAGGAAACCAATTTGGGCATGCATGAATTACAACCTAAAAAGAAATAATTAGAACATTTCTAACTATCTCTTCATTATCCTCCTTAGTAGGCCTTGTTCTCCATTTGCTCCTTACATTTCTTCTTCCTATTCTAAACCTACATAATCTAATTACATAATAAAATTATTTAGAAAACCTCACATTATGTATTGGGGGAATTAGATGAGAAAAAAATACAATAAAAATGAGAGAAAAGGCAAGAACACACATGCCTAATTTAACCAAAGAAAAAAAAATCATGCAATGCTAATCAATCTTATTAGTTATTTGTCCATAACTAGTCATTATACCAAACATTCATCCTCAGTATGCATTTCTAATACATCACATGTATTAAACTTTGAAGATTTGATTACGATTGATTACTAGTATTACAACTTTTATTAAACTAGTTTGGTTCATCCATTCTTGACTAATTGGTTTTTCATGCTTATTTAATAGAGCATTAATCATGATAAATCTTGAAATTTAATTATTTAATCACATTAAAATACTAAATTACATCACTTCATTTTAGAGTTCTAATCTCATTAGAATTCTAAAGCAATTGAAACACTTTAAGCATGAATAAATAGAATCAACATTCTAGTTAGGATTAAATTCGAATAACATAGAAGCAATTATCCAAATCCATTTAGATAAAATTTATCCATTTTAGATTAGAATAAAGTCTAATCCAAAAAATCATTTTAAATTCCTAATCTAATTAGATTTTAATTCAATTAGGATTAGAGTCTAAATTTCACTAGAAATCATATTTCTGTGTAAAATTTGGCAAAGCTCGAAAATATCATCTTTATCTAATTTTTAATTGAATTTATCAACACTTTATATAATTTAATTAAATTCAAGATGATATTTATCATATATTTGCCAAAAAAATGCAATCAAATTTAATTTTAATTTTAATCTTTAAGCAATAGATCACTAAGAATCAAATTCAAAGTAAACCGTAAAGCCAATTGCAACTTAAACCATGGAATTGACCTAAAAAATATTAGATCATTTCTAGAAGACATTGGCACCTTTTTGGACCTATAATAATGAATTTTATCGAATTAAATTTTCCCTTTTAATCGTTCAACCCATGGCAAACTCAACCGATAAAATTGACCATTACACAATTCTAAATTGTGACAATCTTGATAATCAAGCAAGTTTATGAATCTCATTTATGTGCAAATGAATTTTACCACTTAAAATCTTTTAATTAACCTTATAGACATCACATATTTATGAAAATTAATTCTAGAATTATTAGAAATCAAATGAAACATTAAACACAACACTTGTGACCAATCGGTTTTTGCTCCTCTCAAAAATCCGATTGTTTTCTTCATGAAATTTCCAATTTGCTTAATTTAATTTTCATAAAACATATGGCCAGAATTAAAATCATGTTTTAAGTCATCATATATTAGACTAAATCACCAAAATCAATTAAATCAATCAAGCACAAAAATAAAATCAACAAACATCCTCCAATGCGCAAAACCCTCCTGTACGCATATAAAGAATTTTCCTCCATCAAAACCAATTCAATAGAATTTTAGATCAAGAAATCCGATTTAAAATCATGTCAAATCATTATTAATCACATTAAAATTGATTTGCATAGCAAATTAAAAATCATAAATAGCCACAGAATAAAAATTACATAAAATCATATTTTATGCACATTCAACCATAATTGCAATTCTCAATAATTTTGAATGAACTAAGCTCTAATACCAATGTTGGTTTTTTTCATACATATACAGTAGAGTAATTAAAATTTTTATGAAAATAATAAAAAGATAATGGGCCTTAAAGATTCAAAATTCAAAGTTAACAGAAAACATAGCATCATTTATGGTGTTTACCATTACCTATAAACACACGTGATTCATTTCTTCTGTTCACCTCACCAAATTGTTGCAAACTACAATGATCCTCACTAAGAACACCTCTAAGTTATCAACACAAGAAGCTAAAGGAGAGGGGCTACACAACTTCCTATATGCTAGTAAGGAATCTATGTGGATGAAGGAATAAGAAAAAGTTCTATGCATGTAGGAGGGCTATGCATATGGTGGTTATGAGTGCTTCACATTGGCTAATCATAAAGAGTTCCTCTTATACTTATTTAAACCATTTTAGGTAAGATTATTAACCTTTAAAAGCCCACGAAATAGGCCTTTAATTAGGCCAATATGGGTTTATGCGCATCTACACATTGGCCTATCTAGGCCAAATCCATTAGACTCAACAAGAGCTCATATTTAATCAGCTAATGGTCTAATACATGGTCCTTTTAACTCTTAAAAGGCCCATTTAAATATGACCTAAATAATCCCTCAAATTATGCCCTTAGGGCCCAACCTTCAGAAACCTTAGTTTTGAGTGTGAGCACGCCAATTGGGCTCCAAGCTTAATTGTCCATTCTTTCTTTTTCTTTTATCTTTTAATGATATCTAATATCATTAAACCATTCATACATTTTGAATCTCATTTTACTTATTTTAGTGTGTGACCTTATAGGTTTTCAAAGTACATTAGCAGTAAATAGTGAATTAGAGTCTTAGTCCAACTAGGACTCTTGTGGTTCAATCTCATTAATTCCACAATTAATGTCCAATTAATAATTCACTTATGTGCAAGCCTTGAGTGGTTTCTAGCCACATATCAATGACTACCCAAGTGTTTAAATATCAAGTGGTTTGACTTAAGCATTCCATATACAATTACCTTGTAATTCATTTTTTCACCACATTTTATCTCATTTAGGTTCGAGTATGAACTTGTGTCAACTAAATGCATAATTAACTATATCTAATTAAGACCTAAATATGTTAATTCTATATTTATATCTTTATTTCCAAAATGCCCTTGTGAATTCATACACACTTGCACTTCACTTTGGCTAAAGATTTCCTAAATAAAGACATATTAGAATTATGAGATAAACTCCTCACTATTATCTAAGGTGGTCAATCCTCTATTGATCACTCAACTACCTTAAAGTATCTCAGGCTATACCTAATCTCTTAGCTGTATATACATCATGGTGAAGTAAAAGCACCAGAGTCAAAGCATAGTCCTTCATACTTAAGATAACCTTGGTGATCTCAAGTCAGAAGATAGTTGTACCTACTGATATAATGAGATGATTTCATTGACATAAATTATATATCCTTATGAATATCTCATATTGGATCTCCAATGTACTTGTTTGTTAAACAAGCATCCACATGTTAACTCCAAGTGTCAACATGCTTACAACTTGTGAGAATTATTGTTTAACTAGGTCAAAGAGTATAACATCTGCTAGTTTATCTACACTAACAATGTCTCATCTTATTAATACTATGACTAGGGATAATTTTGGTACTCCACATTTGCATGCAATAAAAATCTCACATCATGAACTATTCATGATTTCTTTTGCATTGTGAAATTATACTAGGGACTTTATTACAAAGTTTAATATCAATATCAATCAAATGAATTATCATAAGCACTTATAAAATAAAGAATGCCTTTTTATATGAATGAATGTACACAAAGTATTCCTATTACACATGTACTCTAAGGCATGCAACTAAAAATGAGAGAAAATATTCAGCCAAGAAAACATGCAAAGGCTAGTTGATAATGGCAATATTATCAAGGACAATTATTGTATATGCCAAGATTAAATAAAACATGTTCTGATACCAATAATGCCTTATGGTAATCATTATTTTGCAAACTACCTTCTAATGAGAACCTTTATACAATTAAGTAAATTCTAAGTAGGTACAAAATTTCTCCTCAAATGTAAAAGGTGTAGCTTCACGCTTTCTCTTCAATGAAAGTGTTTTCTTTTCTCTCAAAGAACTTGTAGTCCAATTGTGTAATTATCATCTATAATTGTATCAGTAGTCCTAAAATTAGGCTTACCCTTCATCTAAGGGATAATGGTCTTTAAAAGAAGGAATGACAATAAAGGCGCCTATTAAAACATCAAAATTCATAATGGCAACAAATTCCTCTAATATAGGGCCAATCTCTTAATGGTTAAAGTTAAAAACATGGAAAATTTGATACCTGTGATGAGCAACAGCTACTAAGAAATTGAATTCTATCTTTTATTTTCTTAAAAATCTAATAATAGGAAAAAAAGGCTAAAATTTCATAATCCCATATTGCCTTAGAATTGAGAATTTGGGATAACTACAGAAAGAAAAAAGAACTCATAATGAATTATGCACAAAACAAGTCCAAGAGGTGACTATTTATAGGCTTGAATCAACTTATTCCTATTTTTACAAGGATTAGGGTACCCAAATCATGCCACAAGATCCGCATAGACCTATTACTTGGGATTTCGACATCAATATTTGCACAACCCTTTAGATACATGTCTGTATAGACCTTTCATAGGCATGTCTACACGAACCTTTTTAGGAAACATCATCATGCGAACCAACTTCAAAAAGTCCATACGGAGCCTTTGTTTGGGAAAGAGGATTATCATTCCCATTTTAGCATGTAAGGATGAATGAAGCAAAAATATACAAGATAGCACAAAAGACATATGCTAGTGGGGGCTAGTCTCACTCCTCTTGCTCCTCTTCCTCCTCCTTAGTTTCTTTGTTAAAAGTATAAACCCCTTTCTAATTAGCCATCTTGAGTTTTCATACCTTCTTTTCGGAGGCTCACAATTGAGCCACTTGCCTAGCCAAAGAAAGAGGGATCAATTCATTAAATCATGGCTTTGCATTCCATACATATATATACATTTTTGCATATTATTGCTTAAAAGTCACAAGAAACTTACTAAAAGAGCAAGAGTCTCATCAATCATGGCTTATGAAGGGCCTCAATCACCTGCACCATCCTATCGATAAGAGCTCTACTCACACACAAATTAGTTAGAAAAGAAATCAAGCCTATAGTAAATCAAATTCATATTCAAATCATTGCCTAGAGGGGGTCAAACTCAACTCATTGCCTAGAGGGGCCATCACTTAAATTCAGATTCAGATCACTACCACATAGGTCAAATTCAACTAATTGCTTGGAGGGGTTTTCACTTAAAATTTAGATCATCACCCAAAGGGGTCAAACTCAAATTCACCTCAAGCAATTCATCCCAAGATGTAGGGAAATACTTTCTTACTCCGTGTGTTACCTTGATGTGCACAATTCTATTTGGACTTCATAGCACACACCAAAGTGAGGGCAACTATAAGCACCCTAGTTTTGGGCTATGATGATCACTAGAGATAAGCCTAAGTGACAAGTCAAAAGAGCTAAAAACCCAAGTCCACATGGACTAAAAGGATAGATGGTCTGCACAAACCTACTAACACCAAGTCTGCAAAGACTAACAAACCATCAACCCAAAGGAACCAAGCTCATAGCCTATGATCTGCCTAGACCTCCAAAGCCTAAGGTCCACACAAACCTTATTCTGAAAAATCTGCCAAAATTATGAAATTTCTTATTTAGCCTTTTATTTCTATTCTAGTGAATCTTATATTTACATGGATAGAAACCCTTCACCAACTGCCACCAATGGCTTATAAATACTCACCTTACCAACCTATTTAGATCATGAAGTAAAAAAGCATAACAAAACTCTACCGTGTTAGTGCTTCTTCAAGTCCTAAACCTTTATCCATATTGTTTTAAAAACTCAATTTTTGTTTTGTTGCTTAAAGTTTCACTAAAAGTTAAACATGAGGCCTTAAATCTATTTACTCTAATCCATTTATTTATCGCGTAACCAAGGATCTAGCAAGATTAATTGATATGTGAGGTAATTCCTAATCATTCCCATATTAATTATAGGAGTAGGTTAATATTTATACATCATTATGTTCATGTTTAGGTCATTTATAGAAATTGTTATGATTTTATTTAGCATTACATGATTTAAATGTAGTCCATACATACCTACCCTCACAAGGATTCAAGTATGTGCAGATTAATCATTTTATGCATTGTGTGGTCTGTAAGGAGCTACTCTTGATAATAGTGCCATGTTACATAAACTGTCTTATTCTAGTAACCATTCAGTGGTTATTACTAATGAATAATGCATGTTTTATTCATAGTCATGATTATTGCATGTTATCTAAGTGTGTTAACGCATATTACATTGTCTTAAATATTCTAATTGTTGATATAAATAAGAATCTTATTCTAGATTGTTTGATGAGTCCATACGGACCTCCTTTCATGAAGAATAAGGTCTGTGCAAACGTATTGTTTTATGTGCTTTATTATATGTAGTTCATATGGACCATTTCTTATGAAATAGTATTTGTGTTGTTTGAGTCAATAACTGTTCTTATGTCAATTTATGATAGGTATTCATGCATATTTTGTTGATAAGTTTGATTATTTGTTAGCTATCTTTGTATATTGATTTCATATGATAATTATGTGTTATGAGATCCCTTTGGACCATTTGTTATATTTTCTGTCCATTTTATTTTGGATTTTTTGACTTCTAGTTGTCTCTATAAGGATAGACATCCGTACAAACCTATTTGGGGATATACATGTAGTTTACACGAACCGACCAAAAAGGCTCATTAAGCCCACATGGATTTTGACGACGTTGAAGTAGAGCAAATTTGTACCTTTTATTTTTGTTTTGGTTATGTATGTTTTAGGATTGTTTTATTGATTTTGAATTGTAATAGTTAGCTTGTAATGCCCGAAAACCCGGGTCATGTAAATAGTGATATCTGGCCCAAGTGATGTTCCCCGCGGTGCGAGCCATCATTCTAAGTCTGATGACTGGCATATTGACCAGGAAACTTTGAGTGGCCTGAAAGTGGTCAAAACAAATGAAATAAAAATTTTAGCAAAACCAATAATTCATTTCAGGCTAAGAACTACTGTTTACAGAGATTAAAAAAAATTTTTGGGCCGGAACAGTTCGAGACCTGGGAATGTGCCCGGATGGTCTCGAAAATACCATACACTGAATCTCAAAAATTCCACTAAGTATGATGGTGAAGGAATTATAATTTTCTGAGGCCATTTGATATTTTTTTGGAAATATTTTATTCTAGCGGATGAATAGTGTCAATAAGTCAAATGTTGACTTTTGATCTGAAATTTTACGTGGGCCTTCAAGACACTAAGTGAGGATTTTTAAAATTAGAATGAATATTTTTGGAGGTCCAAGGAATATTTTATGAATTTTTGAGGTTGCACGTAAATTGAGGCAATTTGAAAACTATCCTATTAATTTAGTTCGTCCACAAAAATTTACAATCACGTAGAGGAGATTAATATATGAATTTTAAAATAAACAGTGCAATTTTTTGAGTTCTGTGCGAATTTTGGTGAATTCCCAAAGTTTTATAGCCAATTGGGCTATTAAAATTTTTCGAAAACTTTGATTCGTCTATTTCCTGATGGAATTAGGCCACAAAATTTTACAAGCATGTAATTGGGATTAAATGAGGATTTTAGGAAGAAAAAGGTGTATTTTTTCGATCACTGTGTGATTTTTAAAAATTCTTCAAAGTTAATATCCCTATTACCGAAATCGTGTTGTTTCGGGATGCTTCGGGTGGTCACGGGACCCATCCGCACCAAGCCAGCTGCCTTAGGAGCCATGAAAATTGTCCAAGGGGTTGGACAAGTGGCAAACACTCATTGGAACAACAAGAAAAAAAAGAGAAAAAGGAAAAAAAATCATTTTAGGTTGTCCAGGAAAGTTCTGGACGCCTCTTCTCTCTTCAAATGGCCATATCTCCCCCATTTCTCATCTAAAATTCGTGATTCAAGTTTCTAAATTCAAGTTATCATGTTGGTGAACTGTGAGAAAAATAATCAAGGGGAAAGGAGCTTTCAGTTGAGAGAAACAATTCTCCAAAGTTTCATGATTCAGGCTGCCTAGAGAAAATCTGAACGCCATCCCTCACTTTCTCCAGCCATATCTCCCTCATCCCTTAACCAAAATTCATCATTTTTGCTTCTAAATTTTCTTTGGGATGTTAGGAGATTGAGGGAAAAAGAATTGCAGCAAAAGGAGCTCTCAATTGGGAGAAATAAACCTTC
>CANXYI011350809.1:0-11660 GCA_948208565.1 Hura crepitans | reverse complement strand
CATATATTATAGACTTATTCATACATAATGATATTACCTTATGATTATGTATTACATTATAAATACATACATTATTATTTAAATTACAAAATATCTTTCCATATTCAGTTCCTATTAAATTTGTTTTATTATGCCCATATTAGCAGAAATGTGCCACTCATGGATAATGGGATCATTACTAGCAGTGGCACATATTTTGGACCTGAACGACTACTGCACCCGTATGGTTATACAATGATCCTTAAGGACCTAAACAATGGCTATACCCGGATAAAATTATGTAGTGGCCCTATAAGACCTGAGCGATGGTTGCGCCTATATGGGATCCAAAGATCATAAAATATAAGTTTTTGGGTCAGACTAAAAGTGGACCTATAAATCAATATCAAAGCACCAAAGTGCTCTAGCAGCTATTATCTATCCCTAGTTGATCGATCAACCTATCCATTTCTAGGTTGTTTCATTACATGGGCTATAACCAATATATTTTAGTTTCACCATCTTAATTAAGCTTATATAGCTTTTAACTTAATTATTTTAGCCAACAAATGACTAAAACTGGGAAATTACATTATAAATCTTATTTTTAGTGGTCATGCACACCATAACATGCATTTAATCACATTCATGCCATATACACTTCAAATATCATTATTATCATCATATTCATTACTTATCACCATATAATTGTCATTTCACATTCACTTTATAGCATATGTTCATCCATGATAAATTATGCCTGAGTGTCCTTCAAAATATGCTTATGGCATACATGGAAATGTAATGCCTTATATATGCTCATTTTATGTTTAAAACATATTATAGCCCCATACATGACTATTAAGCCATGTTGTCATACATACATATTCAAGTATTATCTCATATCATGTATCATATTCCCATTGTCCACATTTAATATTGCACTTAGGTTCATACATTATTCATGATATGCAAAATGATTAAGTTTACACTCTCACTTATATGACATATATAGGTAAGACATCCATTAAAGATGCTTAAAGAGGTATTATACATCAATTTAGGGTGCATGAATAAACCATGACCAAACATTTTAAGATATTGATAACACATTATCATAGTGCTATTCATTATTCAACTGTCATCTAAATTATCAACCTTCATATTTATCTCATCTCCTAAGCTTGTAAGCATTTTATGTACCAACCATATAAGCTTTTATACATATGATGTCACAATCGCACAAATGCATACATATAAATAATCTTTACATTGTTTTATGTTCATGCACATTCAGATAACCGCATATGTTCACATAATTTTGTACAACTCACTCATTATTAGCATAATGTTATAGAACCTTGTCATTCTCTTTAACATAAAACATTATAACATTGTTAAGACATTTATTGTAAGTCCTTGCATTGGTATCATACATCTATTATAATTCATAAACATATGATAGTATACATTATTTTAATGTTTACAACTATCCCTATAACATCTTGAAACTTAACATTTATTGATATTGTTTAATCATGTGTTAAAGCATGATCATAACCATTGATTTAATCATATTAACAACATGTTTTATGTCTAATAGGTTTACATGGTTTGCACTTCATGCCATTAAGCCTTTTTCATGAACATAAACACCTAATATCCTTTATAACTATCATTATCATATCCTTTACTCAACTTTCATTTTTATGACTTACATCTTTTCCATTTATGCACATAACATAAGTTTGAACATGAATGCCTATCCTTATCACATAACATCATAACATATATTATTATCATCATGAAATCTATTATTTTTGATATACCTTTTTGCTACAAATTTATATATGGCTCATTTGAGTTCATTATGTATATACATAACATATTGATCCTTCGGCCCTATTATATTCACCAAATAACACAAAATCAAGCCATATGCCTATAAACCATAACAACAACCATACCTAATCCATTTGCATCATAACAAACATCATTGATCCATTTAACCGTCAACATATACACCATAACCATTCGACTAAAACACACAATAACACATACAAAAGTCTATTTCCCCTAGCATTATATCCAATTTCTCAATTTTAACTTATAGGATTACAATTAATCTTGACATATCTAATTTCAACCTTACATAGCATAAGTAACAATTAAAAACTTATATGCCGTACAAACATCATTTGATCATCATAGTTCATAACTTGTTCGATCTAGATTCTCATATACAATACACAAGTTCATACTTATCAGACTGCCCAATGCCACCCATAAGCATTTTCATTTATCCCTATTAAGGCATAACCTTCATATTAGATATGCACATAATTGCACACATTCACTTATCAATACACATTTTACATTTTAGATTTCATTTATTACATCTTATGAATCTACTTTCTTCATTTCTATTTCTCAAGCCCTATTGCTTGTTTCAATCAATCTACTTTAGTTAACATATAACCACACATATTTAACCATTTTGTGCTTTGTATTTTAGAAATACATAATATCTTTAAGTTATAACAATTTAAACTTGGAGGCTTACTTATTTAACTTAATGTTTCTCCTTAAATTTGAAATCCCTCTCTTTTTTGAACTAAAATTAGCAGTCTTTACCTTAGAATTCCTAAAATAATCCCTTTCCTTTCTTTATCCTTCCTTAACCAAATCCCTCCACATGAATACACAAGAAATATTTAATTAAAACTCAAACAATCCATTTTTACCATTGTGATCATCATAAAACTATAAAGAAAACTAAATCCCTTATTTTATCCTCAAAATAGTAAATCAAAGAAGAGTCACTAACTCTTTTTAAATTTTTTGGAATTAAACCTTAACCTGCCACCTTTTCAAAACTTCTAGCCTCCCTTCTTTCCATTTACTAACGGACCAATAGCAGGAAATTAAGTTCGTTATTATTGTAGTGGAAATTATAGCAATTGTTACCTTTAAAAATGCCTTTAAGAGTAGCCATACGCATAAAAAATTCCTTTAACTCTATCATTCCCTTTCTCTTATTCCCAATTTTCTAATCAACAGTGTCACTGCCCTTCTTTTGCATCGCCACCAACAGCTTTACTGCCATTATCAATCATCTCCACAAGTATCCTTCATTGTTTCTCTCCCTCTCTTTTCTCTCTTCTTCTTCTTCTCTCGATTTCTTCTTTTCCCAACTTCTTCTTCATCATTTTTTCTCTCCAGTAGCTTCTGTTGTTATTGTCTAGCCTTAAAAATCAGCGCCGCTATTTATCATCCGTTATTGCCATAACTAGAAGCAGCTAACCTCACTTCACTCTCATCTTCCTTTCTCCTCTTTTCTTCTTTTCTTTTCCCTTTCTTTCATATTTTTTACCTGCTTCCCTTTCTTTATATACACACACACACACACATATATATATATATATATATATATGTGTTTGCCATGATTTCTTTGTGAACCGAATTATATGAGAATTAATTCCTCTTTAGTCCTTAAAGCTTAATCCTTAACAAATATAGCCCCCTTTTACAACTTTATATCCCTATTTTGTAATTAATAACTTATTTTAAACCACCAAATATTCCATTCCCAACTTAATAATACTTTCAAAATTATCGAAATATTGGGTCATAAATTTTGAATACTTCGAGAAACTCTAATTTTTAGTTCAAGTTTATGGAATATAGAATGTCGTAAAACCTTTATTTCTTATTGAATCCCTCTTTATATATAATCTCTTTAGTGTCCCGACATCAAGAACATTATTTGTTTTTACAAGAAGCATTGTTCCTGTGATCTCTTTTTAATAAATCTTTCATTAAGTGAAATTACATGCCTTAAATCTTGAGGATATATTACACAAGCTTGAAAAATCTCAAGCATTACATATATAATATAAATACCAAGAGACTTAAACAAGATAACTTAAAACTGCCTTATTTAAGGCATTGTTAACTTGGTCACATAAATGAGATGTGCATGTTTATGTCACATAAAGTTGGCAACTTGAGTTCATTTTGTAACACTCGAGAATCCTGATGTCAATAGTATTCTTAAAACTCAAGCTATATTAATTTCACTAGTGGAAGTATTATTTATAATATAATTATGGGTAAAATTTTAAATGAAAATGAAGTCATTAAGTGGGATAAAATTAGTAGTGAAGTTTTTATGATAGTTTAATATGAACAGTAACCAATTATTTGGTAAGAGTTTATTTTGGGTTTTGATATTTTTATAGGTTATATTATGGTTCTAATAAGTGTTATATGAGCTCAACTTAAGCTTTGGATGTGTATTGATTTTTATTTGGATTTTTTTGTGTATAGGAATTATGCGTATAAGAAGAAGATAAAAATAATGAAAAAGAGAAAGGAAAAAGAGAAGTGAAGTAAGGATGATTGTTTTAGCTTGTTTTTGGTATGTGTATCTAATAGCATTTCCAATTAAAGAGTGTGTGTACATTATGCCTACGTGAGTTTAATGCTTATCGTGTGTTGTAATTATGAGACATGACATGTAGAGCAAATTATAGGTGGAATAAAAGTAAATTCATGTTTATGTGATGAGTAAATTTTATGAGAATGGGTGATATATGGGTGTAGTGTTAAGGACAAATGGTTTAATGTATGCCCTTAAAGTTGTAAGCATTGTTCTTGATGTGCCGAAATGAAATTGCTTGTTATAAACATGGAAATAAAGCATGTAATCTTTAAGGTATGAAATTGGTAGTATTGGCACATATTTGTAAGATTAAAATGATACGGTGGCATAATTAGGCTTGATAACATCACATAAGCTTGGTATTGAACAAGTATGTAATTGGGGTAAGAAATTGAACAGTAAGCCAAAACATGCTATGCAAGAGACATTATGTGTGTGGCTATGTTAGAATTCAAAAATGCTATAAGTATAGATGTATGTATGTGTAAGTTTATGAACAAAAATGAGAAACGGAAAAGATTCCTATGAAGGCTAGATGTTAGTGTTTGTAATGCCCCTTACCCATGCCTATAGAAAATATGCAAGGTGTGCTACTTCTTGTAAGGTTACCTATCCTTGGATTTTCCTAGGGGCCTTTCGTTTAACCTTTACCCAAGTTTGACCAACTTTGACTTAGACTACCCATTATGGCCTTCTAATTATTTATCCTTTTATTACTGCCTATTTTAGTCTGCCAAAACTCCAAATTCAGTCTACCAGACATTTATAGACAATTGAGCAGCATAACGGCTACCCAAGTAACAAATCCCAAATTTAACCCATAAGAAAATCACTTGTAAAAACCCTTCACCATTACTCCTCATATCTCGACCCTCTTGGTCCTCCCAATCATCATCACAATTAACATACATATCAAAAAACACAGGGTCTCAGACCTATCAACAAACAGGTATTAACCAGTAAAATTAATATCAACAGGCAAAACTATACATATACAAAAGTTACTCAACTTCAGTTTAATCTACAACCCATAACCCACACTATCCTAATATACATGAGTGCATACTACCATAACTCAAAACGAAAACAAAAAGATACCAAAGGACTCAACAGCAACTACACTAGGGATGTCCAATGCTGATCATCTCTTGCTCAACTAACTGTGCATCGAAACACTTACACGCTGAGTATAAAACTCAATGGTGGAATAGATCAAATAAAATATGTGATAAACATGCATACATGCAACATGCAACATCCAATACACATGAAAAGCATCTTATTCTTCTAAGTCCAATTTATTATTAAGTTTAGTTTACTTATTTATTTATCTCTCATTCCAATTATTATATTATAGGCCCATGATAGACAAATAACTCTTTAAGACACTGAATAGAGAGAACTATCCTGTGCAATAACCCATATTTTGGACCTCGGTAGCTGCACCTACCTCGCTCGATAATAGGGATCAGTCCGTAAACCTCTTAATACCAGACTGGTAGATAGCAGGGATTAGTCTGTAGACCTCCCAATATTTGTAAATGGGATAGCAGGGATTAGCCCTATGGGACCTCCCAATACCTCAAATCATATTACAATAACAATAGGTGGATAGCAAGGATCAGCCTTATGGGACCTTCTAATATCTACACACAATAGACGGGCAGCAGGGATTAGTCTAGGTGGACCTCCCAATAACTAAGTGTGCAGGGTTCATCTCAAAACCTTAGCATTTGCACCCATAACATCTAACACACAGTGGTGGCCCTAGGAGGACAAAACTACCTAGCAGCTACTAACTCCCTAATTGACTGGTTAACCTATCCAGTGGGTGTCTAATTGATGGGGCAATTACTAAATTAGACTATTAATCTTAATATTATTGATTCCTAAGTCCATTATACCATTAAGTTACATGTTATGACAAAATACACACAAAATACCATAACTTTGCCTACGGTCGCAAAGTTACTATTCATATGGTCAGTTTACACAACTAAAACTATTCATTTGGTCATTTCTATGTTTCATGCCTTTCCAATACCAACCCATGCCAAGTCCAATTTTCATCCTTTCCTTTACATTTTTATTCATAAACCATAACCAAACTACAAGATACAAAATCATTCCATTTTACCATTTCTTTCATACTTATATCATTAAGCTACTAATTCACCCAAATTTTATACTAAATGTGCTACTACAAATGTTCACTTCTAACTATGATTTAGACACTTCATAACCATACCATTTCCTCAACTAACATGCCATAACCATGTTTCCACATACCATGCCCCATTACACACATTTCAGCCACAACATGCACACACACACCTATACATGAATTTCCTCCTAATTCAACATACCAAACCTATTATTTTAATCCCAATAACACTATTATAACATCATTTTACCTAATCACCATGCATACACCCAAAATAAGCATTTCTATACATGGTACATACACACAACCATGCCATACACAAAGACATATTAAATTTGAGCTTATTCCACATACCTAGGGTGTGAAAACACCCTTTTCTCCACCACTTTAGGGTGTGTGCACTTGGTTTTCCTCACTTGAATCCTTAATCCCTAAACATAGAAGATTTAACTTTAGAAAAATTCCCAAAAATTGTCTAGAGCTCCAAATTGAAATCTAATACTATGGTTATTCTTAGAATAACATAATCTACCTATATCAAAAATAAAAATTGGGTTTGGAACACTTGCACACAAAAATGGCACTATTCACCTAAGTGACATATCTCCTAAATTAAGCTTCTTTTTTTGAATTCTATATGAAGAAATAGAATCTAGAGATTATAGAGGTTTGATTTCATATAATTTTTACAGGGATTAAAAGAGGGAGGAGAGAAAAAATTAAAGAAAATGGTAGAGAAGGAGAGAGAAATGGCATAAGCCTAAAGTATTTCTCAAGGTTGAAGATGGTGTTTTGGCACCTGTGAAGATTCCACTTGTGTGACCACTTATATATGGGTGGGTGGCTACCTTAGATCGTGACACGTGGCAATCTAATGACTATAATTCATTTCATGTCATTTTTGGCTTCAGAAATTCATAAAAAATTCTTTGGACCTCTAAAAATTCTCATTTAAGTTTTAAAAATCCTCTATTAGTGTAACTAAGGCCCATGTAAAATTTTCAATCAAAATTCAATAGTTGACTTTTTGACACTATTCACCCGCCATAATAAAATATTCAAAAAAATATCTATTGACCGTAGAAAATTACAATTCCTTCTCCATCATACTCATTAGAATTTTTGAGGTTCACGATATGGCATTTTTGAGTCCGTCCGGGCACATCCCGAGGCTATCCCAGCACAAACTCATTTCATCTCCTCATACACTAGTTCTTGACCCGAAATGATTTATTGGTTCTGCTAAACTTTTAAATTCATTAATTTTACCCAATTTTAGGCCCGTCAAAGTTTTATGACCAATACACCAGTCATTGGACTCATAATGATGCCTCACACTGTAGGGAACATCACTCGGGCCTAAAAGGTATTATTCATAAGATCTTGACTTACGGGCATTAAATTCTTTCCCTCTTAAAAAATTTTGTCCTCGAAATTACCTGTATTGAAAAGGTGGGGATATTGCATCCACATCTATTCCTCACTTTCCCATGTCACCTCGGTCGTGTTATGGTGCTTCCATGACACCTTCACTAGTGGGATTGACTTATTCCTTAGCTGTTTCACCTCTTTGGCTAAGATATGCACTGGTTGCTCCTCATACATCAGGTCTGGTTGAACGTGAATCTCCTCTGTAGCAATCACATGCAACATATCCGATCGGTATTGCCTCAACATAGATACATGAAAGACATCATGTATCTATTACAATTCAGGTGACAAGGCAAGTCTATATGCCAAAAGACCCACTCTTTCTGTGATCTTGCAGGGCCCAATGAATCTTGGACTAAGCTTTATTTTCTTGCCAAATCGGAATATCTTCTTCTACGGTGATACTTTCAAGAACACCCATTCTCTGAATTCATACTAAATGTCTTACCTTTTCAAGTCTGCATAGGACTTCTGTCTATTTAATGCAACTTTCAACCTTTCCTTGATAACTTTAACTTTCTCCTTAGCATCTCGAATCAAATCAGAGCCAACTATCTTGCTTTCTCTGACTTCACTTTAGCAGAGAGCAGTCCTACACTGGTGATCATACAAGGCTTTGTATGGTGCAATACCTAAGCTGGCTTGATGGCTATTGTTGTGAGCAAATTTAGCTAATGCCAAATACTAATCCCAATTACCTTTAAATTCTATGGCACAGCTATGTAGCATATCCTCTAGCACTTGTATTACTCTCTTTGAATGACCATCTTTTTTAGGATGGAATGTTGTACTATATGTCAATCGAGTAACCAAGGCTTCCTGCAACTTCGTCCAAAACCTGAAAGTAAATCTCGGGTTATGATTTGAGATTATAGTTGCTGGCATACCATGTAATCTCACAATTTCATTAATGTACAATCTAGACAACTTCTTCAAGGAATACTCCATCTTGACTGGTATGAAGTGGGCGGTGTTTGTCAGTTTGTCAATAATTACCTAAATGGCATCACACTTACTCTTGGTTAATGGTAATCCCATGACAAAATCTATAGTGATCTTCTCCCATTTCCATTCTGGAATTGCAATCGGGTGTAGCAATCCAAAAGGAACCTAGTGTTCTGCCTCACCTACTGACAAGTCAAGCAATGAGCCACATACTCAGCTATTGTTCGCTTCATTCCTAACCACCAATAATGAGGCTTTAACTTAAGGTACATCTTTATACTCCCTAGGTGCATAAAGTATAGAGCCTCATGAGCTTCCTTCAAAATCTTCATTCTCAACTCATCCACATTAGGCTCACATAGCCTATTCTAGTAGTATAGGCTTCCATCATCACTTAACTCAAAGCCTATAGACTTCCCTTTTTTAATTTTACTCACAGTTTGCACCATCTGAGTACCTCTTAACTGAGCCTTTTTCACTTACTATCTAAAGTTAGCCTTAACTTGCAATTCAGCCAATACTGCAACTTCTATTGTGTACTCCACTCTAGCTTGCATCAATCTCAGATTAGCTATCATCTTCTTGCTAAAAGCATCTGCAATTACATTTGCCTTTCTTAGATGATAGTCAATTAAATAGTCGTAGTCCTTAATCAAATCCATCCATCATCGTTGTCTCAAATTCAATTCCCTTTGTGTAGGCAAATACTTTAAGCTCTTATAATCCGTATAGATGTAGCATTTCTCTCCGTATAAGTAGTGTCTCCACACCTTCAAAGCAAAGACAATTCTTGCAAGTTCCAACTCATGTGTGGGGTAAGTCCTCTCGTGAGGCTTTAATTGCCTAGAGGCATATACAATTACCTTGCCTTCTTACATCAACACACAACCAAGCCAGTTGTGTGAAGCATCATTATAAATAACAAATCCTTACCTTATTCTGGCTGAATTAGGATAGGAGCTTCTATTAGCATCCACTTTAATCTATCAAAGCTAACTTGGCACTTATCATCCCACTCAAACTTCACACCTTTCCTTATCGATCTTGTCAGTGGAGCATTAATCATTGAAAAGCCTTTCATGAACCTCCAATAATAACCTACCAATCCTAGGAAACTTCATATCTCAATCACATTCCTAGGAGGATTCCACTCCAACACTGTTTTAACCTTGCTTAGGTCCACCCTAATGCCTTCAACTGAGGTAATATAACCTAAGAATGCTACTTCTTCTAACTAGAACTCACATTTACTTAACTTGGCTTACAACTGCCTCTCTCTCAATGTCTGCAACATAATCTGGAGGTGCTATTCATGTTCCTCTCGGGTTCTAGAGTACACCAAAATATCATCAATGAACACAACCATGAACTGATCTAAGTATGGCTTAAAGATTCTATTTATTAAGTCTATGAAGGCTATTAGGGCATTAGTGAGCCCAAATGGCATCACTAGAAACTCATAATGCCCATAACGTGTTTTAAAGGCAATCTTAGGAATATCACCCTCCTTGATCCATAACTGATGGTACCCTGACCTCAAGTCAATCTTAAAAAAGACACTAGCACCTCATAACTAATCAAAAAGATCATCGATCTTAGGCAATGGATACTTGTTCTTAACTATTACCTTATTCAGTTGCCTATAATCGATACACAATTGGAGTGACCCGTCCTTCTTCTTCATAAACAATGTAGGAGCTCCCCAAGGAGAAACACTAGGTCTGATGAAGCCTTTATCTAACAACTCATGTAATTGCACCTTTAATTCTTTTAGTTTTGCTAGGGCCATCCTAGAAGGAGTAATAAATATTAGGTTCACACCAAGATATGTCTCAATTTCAAAGTTTAACTTCCGATGTGGTGGCAACCTTGGCAACTCATCTGGGAACACATCAAGAAAATTAGACACAATGAGTATCTGATCTAAGCTAGGGGTCTAGACACTAGTGTCTATCACCAAAGCTAAGAAGGATTTACATCCCTTTCAAATGAGTCTTCTGGCTGTTATAGCTAAAATCACATTGCATAGGGAGTCTTTATTACCCACAATAATCACCTCTCACCCATCTAGGGTTTGAAGACTCAACCTCTTCTTCTCATAATCAATAACTGCTCGGTGCTTTGATAGCCAGTCCATACCAAGTATGACACCAAACTTATGGAAAGGAAGCTTTATCAGATCTACTGGAAAGGTTTAATCATGGATCATCAGAGGATAGTGTTTATAAATAGTGCTCACTATCACACTCTAACCTATCGAGTTGCTCACTTGAATATCTACATCTATAGGTTCTAGTTTAAGCCTTCTATCATGTGCTTTGTGTCAATCTAGGATCTATCAAAGCTAGTACTGAAACATCATATAATAGGAATAAACTAGCAATGACATCCACAGCCTCCGCTTTCTCCCGGGCATAAATAGCATATTGTCATGTCGGAGCTTTATCCTCTGGTCTACCCCTCTAACTGGTGGTAGGCTAGTCTTATCTCGGCTGTCTCGAAGGTCTACCAGCCATGGCTGCTACTGAGGCTTGAGTCAAAACAGCCTTTACTTGCCTCTGAAGGCACTCCCTTTAGTAATGGTCTTGGGCCCCATAAATAAAGCATTTACCTCTCTTGTATTGCCAACACTGGTCCTAATGCTTCCTCTAGTAGCTTCCACAAGTAGGGGGTGCACTCCTTGTAACACCTTCTACT
>CANXYI011350758.1:0-13758 GCA_948208565.1 Hura crepitans | reverse complement strand
ATTAACCCATTTGTTTTTACAACTGTGCTAAATAACAAATTAAAAAAAGTGTCTATATACCCTTCATAGTTTATGCTGCTACATTGCATGATCTTCGAGTCTAGACTATTTACCTTTGCAACTTGCACACCAAAACATTGGTACGCTAAGTATAAAAATTAATGGTGAATCTAATATATTATAACATGTCATATGCAGGCACTTAGATGTAATAATAAGCTATAAATGTAGTGCAGATATCAAATTCATGCAATGTACTAGTTCAAATTAATCAATCTCCGGGCTCATTTAATTAAAATTATGCCACTGTGGTAATTTAAATTAAATTAATAATTTAGTGAATTGCCATCAATCATGTATGTACGTTAATTTAATTTAATTTAATAGGCCCGACAAGATAGACTACACTTAAAGACACTAGACTAAGAGGGAACTAAAAAGTTATGTAGTGGCTTACATTTTGGACCCCGACTGCTGCACCAGTCTAGTTGATAGTAGGGATAAGGTTACTTGAACCTCTCAATACAAGATAGGAGATAGCTAGGATTAGTCCATAAACCTCCCAATATCTCAAGCAAATTAGCCACCAATCACATTATGGATAGTAGGGATCAGTCTATACACCTCTCAATAGCCAAATAATCATAGTACAAAACTTCAATAGATAGCAGGGATTAGTTCATAGGCCTCCCAATATCCAATATCACCATTAAATATCTAGTAGTTGCTAACCCTAAAGTTGATCGGCCAACCCATCTATTAGGTGTCAAACTAATGGCCCATTTTATTGTATTTTAAATTTATTTATTTATCAATCATCATTTTATAATATTTATGTTTGATTAATAGTCAGTTATGAATTTATTTTGACAGTCAAAATTGGACCTGGATAGTTACAGGTCATTTTTTGTACTATCGGACAATTGCGGGTTTATTTTCCTAAGCCATTTCAAGTTAATTTCTTGGGAATAATTAAGTCCATATTAAGTCTAATCTAAGCCATTATTTTAAGCCAAAATATGTCCAATTTGAAGGACAATTTCATTGCATAGGTCTATAGGTTCTCTTTCTTGAATAGTTATAGGTCATTTTTATGTTTTTTGTACTAAATTGTAGGTAAAAAATATGTCCTTTCCTTAAAATTTTTCCCATGCCTTTTACATCCATTATCACACATTGCCATAGGCCTAAAGCAATATCCAATTGCACACCTCCAATGGCCTAAAAGGAGGCCTCAAATTCATTTCATATAATCATCATAAAGTTTCCAATGTTTGGGTTAAGTTTCATGCCATTTTAGGTTCTATGTTAGGTCTATTTTACCATGTTATTTTATGCCATTTTCAAGTCTCTGTTTAACTTCATTCTAACCCTTAATTTCATACCAATCCTTATCCATTTTCATGCCTCATTACTCAAACATGTTTAGATATTTCATGCCAAATTCACATTAAACATTTCATGCTTAATATCTATGCCATTCTCACACACATATACCATGCCATAATATGTACATCATGCCAAACCTACTTCACATACCTTTTGGCTAAAGCTTTTTAATGGCCATATTCATGTTTCCTTTCATATTTACTCATGCATACATAAACAATGGCATCATTTAAGCATACATACACACATACACATCAATGTAACTAAGCCTTGACATGTCTTGGCCATACAAAGAAAACATGCCAACAAGCATTTTCCACTAAATTCACCACTTATACCTATAATGCCATCCCTAACATACTCATTCCTATTCAAAGTCCCATGCTACCATGCCATACACATACCTTGCAACCTAAGGTACCTCTCGGCCACTTAAGGCAATGCCACTAAAATTTCCCTTTTTCACCATACACACATACCGTTCATCAATTTCCATATCAAACACACTAAAAGCCATCAATTCCCATATAATTCAAGCCATACACATACCTCACACACGCACACACACTAACCTCTTAGCCAAAGTGAGGCCATAACCTTTCCCTCATTATTTCCACCAAATCATCACATAATTCATTTATTTAGCATGGTATTAACCTCAATATAAGCATACCACACCATTTTACATGCACTAACCACCATAAATGCAAGTTCCATACACTATCCCCACTTATTCTTCCATACACGCCACTTTTCGTTATAAAATCCATAGAAAATTCTATAAGTCTCCAAATGAAAATCCAAGAACATAGGCACTTTTAGAATGGTAAAATCCTTTAGGAAATAAAATAAAAAGTGGCAAGAGACACTTACACACCAATTTGAATTGTCCACCCCCTTCCTATGCACATATAGCCTTTTTTAATTTTTCTTGAATTCTATGGTTATCTATGGCCTCTAAAACCTTTACAGCTCAATTTTTTCCTAACTAAAGGGATTTTTAGTGATAATTAATGGCTAAATTGGGCATGGGAAGCCATAGAAATAAAGGAAGAATAGAGGAGATGGCATCAAAAGAGGGAGGGGAAAAGAGAAGGTAGAAAATGGAGGGGGAGTGAGTCATGCTAGGTGGATATCTAAGTGGTAAGGTGGGGTATATATAGTGGCCATGTGCATCTCGAGTGGTGACGCGTGTCACTTGAGCTTCCTAAAAATGCTTAATTTTGGTAGAAACTTTAGGGAATTTTAAAAAATCACATAGACCTCAAAAAATCATTATGCTTGTTTTAAAAATCCTCAAATAGGCCTATTTAGAGGCTTATAAAATTTCATAGCCAAATTCCTTCGGCATGATAGTTAACTAATTGCCTTGATTTATATGTAAACCTAAAATTTAGAAAAAGTATCCTATGACCTTAGAATTTAAAAATTCTTTCACTAATAGTCTCAAAGGAATTTTTAACCTTTAGGGTATGGTATTTTTAGGTTTGTCTAGTCACATCTTAGGTCACTTCCAGCCCAAGTCCATCTGAGCCTACATTAAGCTTAAAATAATTTATTAGTTCTGCTAAATCTTTAAATTATGTCATTTTCATCATTTTTAGCCCTTTAAAATTTCATGACCAGTATGCCCCACTTTAAGCCTCATGAAGATGACTCGGCACTCTAGGCACACTTTTCGAGCCTTAGAGGTACTGTTCATAAAGTTTTGACTTACAGGCATTACAGCTCTTTTCCTCTTAAGAAATTTTGTCCTCGATATTACTTAGAGTAAATAGATGTAGATATTGACCTTTCATCTACTCCTCGGGTTCCCATATGGCTTTTTCAGAGTTATGGTGCTTTCAGAGTACCTTAACTAGAGGGATGGTTTTATTTCTTAGCTGCTTCACTAATTGAGCCAATATTTGTACTAGTTCTTCATTGTAGCTCAGATGTAGCTATACCTCAATATCTATCAATAGAACTACTTGAGAAGGATCTGAGTTATACCTTCTAAGCATTGCAACATGAAACACATTAGGCATCTATTGTAACTCAGGTGACAAGGCTAGCCTGTATGCTAGTGGTCCTAGTCTCTCTGTAATCTCATATGGCCTGATAATTTAGGACTCAGCTTCCCTTTTTTTCCAAATCTGAGTACTTTTTTCCATAGAGATACCTTCAAAAACACTCTATTACCCACTATACTTAATATACTTCCATTTTAGGTCAACATGGAACTTATGTCTATCTGTTGTACCTTTTAATCTTTCCCTGATAACCTTAAATTTTTCTTCTATACCTTTGATTAGATAAACTTTTGAAATCTTATTTTCCATAACTTCACTCTAACATAAAAGAGTTTCACATTTTTTGCCATATAATGCCTCAGAAGGTGCCATGCCCAAATTGGCTTGGTAACTGTCATTATATACAAATTCATCTAAAGATAGGTACTAGTCCCAAGTGCTTTTAAATTCAATGGCATAGCTACACAGCATATCTTCTAACACTTGTATCACTCTTTTTGATTGTCCATTTGTCTAAGGGTGAAAGGCGGTACTGTAAGTCAGCCTGGTGCCTAATGCCTAATGTAATTTCTTCCAAAACCTAAAAGTAAGTCAGGGATCCCTATCTAAAATAATGGCCACTAGTACACCATGGAGTCTGACAATCTCATCAATGTACAATTTAACTAGACTTTTTAGTGAGTAATCTATTATGATAAGAATAAAGTGAGCTATTTAGTCAGTTAGTCAACAATCACCCACACAGTATCACACTTATTCTTAGTCATAGGCTGTCCCATTACAAAATCCATTGTAACCTTCTCCCACTTCCATTCTGGTATTGCTGTAGGATACAAAATCTAAAAGGAACTTGATGTTTAGCTTTTACCTATTAAAATGTTAGACATCTAGCCACATACTCTGTTATATCTCTTTTGATACTTGACCACTAATATTGAGACTTTAAATCTAAGTACATCTTTGTACTACTATGGTGTATGGAATAAGGAGCTTTATATGCCTCCTTTAGTATCTATAACCTCAGGTTATTTATACTAGGTACACACAACCTACCCTGATAATACAAACATCCATCTTCACTTAATTTAAATCTTGTTGCCTTCCCTCTTTAACTTTACCCACAAGCTGTACCAATTGTTCATCCTTACCTTGTGCCTTCTTAATCTACTACTAGAAATATGGTTTAACGTAAAGTTTAGCTAGAATAACATCTTCCCTTATGTACTATAATCCAGCATTCATGGCTTTTAAAGTTACCATGAATTTCATGCTCTAAGCATCTGCCACCACATTAGCTTTCCTTGGGTGGTACTCTGCCAAACAATCATAATCTTTAATCAACTCTAACCATGTTCTCTGCCTCAGGTTCAACTCCCTCTGAGTAAGGAGATATTTTAGACTTTTATGGTCTATGTAGATGTAACCTTTGTCACCATACAAGTAGTGCCTCCAAATTTTCAAAGCAAGCACAATGGTAGCTAGCTCTAAGTCATGAGTAGGGTAGTTCCTCTCATAAGGTTTCAACTGTCTCAAAGCATAGGCTACCACCTTTCCTTCCAACATTAATACATAACCTAATCCATTAAGTGAGGGATCACTATACACAATAAGGTCCTTACCCTGTTTAGGTTGAATTAGGATAGGAGCTTCTGTCAACATCTTTTTTAACTTGTAAAAACTTTCTTGACATCTTGCATCCCACTCAAATTTCATATTCTTCTTGATCAGTCTAGTCATAGGTGTTGCAATCATAAAAAATCCTTTCACAAATCTTCTGTAATACCCCAGCTAAACTACAAAAACTTTATATCTCTATCATATTCCTTAGAGGTTCCCATTCTAACACTGCCTTGACCTTGTTAGGGTCTACTCAGATACCCTCTATTGATACTACATGCCCAAAAGAGCCACATCATTTAGCTAGAATTCACATTTACTCAACTTGGCATATAACTATTTCTCCCTTAGAGTCTGTGGCACAACTCTAAGATGCATTTCATGTTTTTCTCTAGTCCTAGAATACACTAGGATATCATCAATAAATACCACAACAAACTAATCTAGGTATGGTTGAAACACTCTGTTCATTAGATCCATAAAAGCTGCTAAGGCATTAATGAGCCCAAATGGCATCAACAAGAACTCGTAATGCCTATACTGAGTCCTAAAAGTAGTTTTAAGAATATCAACTTTGTAACACCCCCTGCCAATTACCGAAGGAAACAAAAAAAAGGTACCACTTTTCGGAGGTCACCAATCTTTGAATTTCTTCGGGGACCATTCATTTAACACTTATGTCACTTTGACCAACTTGACTTATCTTGACTATTTAGTGTTTATTACTATATAACCTTTTATTACTGCCTATTTTAGTCTGATAAAACTCTAGATTATATCTATTATTCCTTTTACAGAAAATTGTATAGCATAATGGCTACCCAAGTGAAAACAAAAAATTTGCCTATAAGAAAAGCACTTTTATAACACTTTCAAAACATAACTCATCTCTTGGACCCTTCTGGTCCCCCAAAACATCATCAACGTCAAACACACAACAAAATATAAGGTCTTAGACCCATAGACAATTATTAACTAGATAGCCATATATATATATACACACATACATATATATATATATACATACATATATATATATATATATATACATACAGACATACATACATATATATATATATATATATATATATATATATATATCAATAAAAGCCAAGATTCTATAGTCTGTGAGTTTAACTATCTCAATTTTACACTATACATGCACGATTGACTTTACACTTACTATACATGAGTGATTGACTAATAAAACTACAAAAGCATCAAAATATACTAAAAATAACTCTAGGTCAGCTATACTAACATCACTAAAGCTAGATTGCTACCCATCTATAACTTGTGCATCGGAACACTAACACACTAAGTATGCACTCAGTGATGGAATTGATATAATAAAGGTATGTCATACATGCAGACACACATAAAAGTCATGTACACACATGCATACCTATTTCCTTCATGGTCATGAAAGATATCAGTCTAGATGCCATTTATCCAACTCAATTAATTCAATCCATGCAGTATTTTAATTACTGTTATTATGGTTAGCGTAACATAATTTAGGCACATAAAAGACAGACGACACTTTAAGACACCAGATAGTGGGATCTATCCTATGCAGTGGCCTATATTTTAGTCCTCGATAGATATACCTACCTGGCCTGATAATAGGGAACAATTCATAAACATCCTAATACCAGACTGGTAGAGAGCAGGGATTAGCTCATAGCCATCTCAATATTTGCAAATGGGATAACAAGGATTAGCCATATGGGACCTCTTAATACCCCGAGTAAAATCTCTAAAGCATCATAGGTGGATAGTAGGGATCAGCCCTGTGGGACCTCCCAATATCCACATACAGTCAATAGGTAGTAGGGATAAGCCTAGGTGGACCTCCCAATATTTGAGTGTGTAGGCTTTAATCTTAAAACCTCGGCGGCTACACCTAGCATCACCTCAAACAACAATAGTGGCCTGAGAAGGACTAAATTGCCTAGCGGTTGCAAATTCCCTAGTTGACCAGTTAACCCATCTAGTGGGTGTCTAACTGATGGGCTAAGTCATAATTCCTCACTTAATTATGTCTCTTATAATTACTTTTCACTATGTTTTAAGTCAATCATAACATTAATTCCATTTTACATGCCATTTCACACAAGTTCACACTTTTAGTCCTTTGTCGCTAAATTACTATTCATTTAGTCATTTTATGGGTAAGTTACTATTCATTTAGTCATTTTTCAATATTGTGCCTTTCATAGCACTAAACATACCAACCTAAAATCCTTTATCTCTATATCCATTTCATCCCATTATCATCGGGGATTTATTTCTAATTCATATGATAATAAATTATACACATATAATTATCATTTATCTCATTCTACTTTATGGCCCCATTTCACTTTAACTTAGGCCATTATTTCCCAAATTGACATACCATACATCTAAATGTTATTATTTATTTTCCAAACACTATTCATACATATCATTTGCATACCATTGCCATGCCTAACATGCCATATACATAACCATACATGCCATGCCACTTTATGCACACCATTCGGCCATACACCATACACACACATACATATAGTTTCTTTTCCCTAAAATCATAAATACCATGTTACTTTTACACCATTAACATACTCATGTCATTAATTTACATCAAAGTTATGCCTAACACCAAAATTTAGCATTTTCGTACACATGAACATACACATTTTCATGCCAAAACCCATGACACACATAAATTAAATCCATTCCACATACCTAACATGCAAAAACACCCTTTTCTCCATCACTTTGGTGCCTAGGTGCTTACTCTCCTTTAAGGTTCCTTTCTTGCCTTAAACATACACAATTTCACTTAAAAAAATTCCTAAAAAATTATACATAACTCTAATTGAAAATCTAAAACCATAGAATCTCTCAAAACACCTTAAAATACTTAAAACAAAAATAAAAAAATGAAATAAAAACATTTACACTAAAATTGGTCACTATTCACCAAGGTTGAATATCTCTCTCTACAAGCCAAATTCTCTAATTTTCTCACTTGAATTAGACTTTATGAATCATGGAGAATCTAATTCATATAACTTTTATGATTTTTAGTGGTGGGAGGAGAGAGAAAGAGAAGAAAAAAGAATAAAGGAGAGAGAAGAAGATGGCATCGATTAAGGGAGAAAATAGGGGAGGAACATGATGGTTCATATATGTGACCCCTCACATATGTGTGCCCTTATATAGAGGTAGGTGGATGGCTTAGATCACGACACGTGGCGATCCAACGGTTTATTTTCTCTTGATTTTCTTTTAAATTTCAGAAATTCATAAAAATTTATCTAGACCTCCAAAAATACTCATTTTAGTTTTAAAAATTCGTGATTAGTGTCATTAAGGCCCACGTAAAATTTCAAGTTAAAATTTCACTATTGACTTTTAGGTACTATTCACCTACTAGAATAAAATTTTCAAAAAAAATACCAAACGACCTCAAAAAATTAGAATTCCTTCTCTATCATGTTAATTAGAATTTTTGAGGTTTAAGGAATTGTATTTTTAGGTCTGTCCGAGCACATCTCGAGGCTATCCCAAAACAATGTCATTTTATCTCCCTATTCACTAGTTCTTAACCCGAAATGATTTATTGGTTTTGCTAAATTTTTAAATTTTTTCATTTTGTCCATTTTCTAGGCTGTCAAAGTTTTATGACCAATACACCACTTTCTAGCCTCGTGAAGGTTCCCTGACCTGCAGTGAACACGACTCATGCCAAGAAGGTTCTATTCATAGAACTTAGGCTTACGTGTGTTACAATTCATCCCCTCTTAAGAAATTTTTTCCTTGAAATTACCTGGTGTGAAGAGATACAGATATTACACCTTCATTTGCTTTTCACTCTCCCACATGGTTTCTATTAGGTTATGGTGCCTCTATAACACCTTTACTAGGGGAATTGACTTGTTCCTCAAATGCCTTACTTCTTTTGCCAGAATTTGTAGTGGTTCCTTCTCATATATCAAATCTGGCTGTACTTATATCTCCTCTGTAGCTATTACATGTGAAGGATTCGATCTATATCACCTTAGCATCAATACATGAAAGATGTCTTGAATCTATTAGAGCTCAAGTGGTAATGCAAATCTATATACTAAGGGTGCCACTCATTCTATATTTTTGTAGGGCCTAATGAATCTAGGACTGAGTTTCCCTTTCTTACAAAATCTGAGCATTTTCCTCCATGGTGACATTTTCAAGAATATCCAATCATCGACTTCATATTTGATGTCTCGCTATTTCAAATTTTCATATGACTTCTATCGATTTGAAGTGGCTTTCAACCTATCTTTTATAATTTTAACTTTTTCCTATGTATCTCTGATCAAGTCAGATATGACAATCTTACTTTCCCAAACTTCATTCCAACAAAGAGGAATCCTACACCTTCTACCATATAAAGCTTCATAAGGTGCCATTTCGAAGCTGGCCTAGTGGCTATTGTTGTATGTAAACTCAGCCAATGATAAGTATTGATCTCGATTGCCTCTGAACTCTATTACACAACTACACAACATATCTTCTAATACTTGTTTCACCCATTTTGATTGTCTATCCATCTGAGGATAAAATGCTATGCTGTATGTCAATCGAGTACCCAATGCCTCCTATAACTTCTTCCAAAACCTAAAAGTAAATCTCAAGTCTCGATTTGAAATGATGGCTAATGGTATTCCATGTAATCGTATAATCTCATCGATGTATAATCGAGCTAGCTTCTCTAGGGAATAATCCATCCTTATTGGTATGAAGTGAGCTATCTTCGTCAGTGTGTCCTCTATCACCCATATAGCATCACATTTACTTTTAGTCAATGGCAACCCTATTACAAAGTCCATGATAATTTTCTCCCATTTTCATTCTAGAATTGCTATCAAGTGCAATAATCTAGAAGGAACCTGTTGTTCAGTTTTCACTTGTTGACAAGTCAAACATCGAGCCACATATTTAGCTACCTCTAACTTCATTCCTAGCCACTAATAGTGGGGTTTCACATTAAGGTACATCTTTGTGCTTCTTGGGTGTATGGAATATAGAGCTTTATGAACCTCCTTCAAGATCTGCACTCTTAATCCATCCATTTTTGGCACACACAGCTTGTTCTGATAGTACAAGCTTCCATTATCACTTAACTCAAATCTTATCATCTTCCCCTCTTTCACTTTACTCATAGTTTACAACATCAATTTATCTCCTAACTAGGCCTCCTTTATCTATTGCCTGTCGTCAGGTTTAATATGTATTTTAGTCAGAATTGCATCTTCTACAGTGTACTATACTCTAACATGCATAAGCTTCAGGATGGCAATAAGCTTCTAACTTAAGGCATCTGTAACCACATTTGCCTTTCCTAGATGGTAGTCGATCAAGCAATCATAATCCTTGATTAACTCCATCCATCACCGTTGTCTAAGATTCAACTCTTTATATATGGGCAAGTACTTTAGGCTTTTATGGTTGGTGTAGATGTAACACCTTTCTCCATATAAGTAGTGTCTCTACACCTTCAATGCAAACACAATGGCAGCTAACTCCAGGTCGTATGTGGGATAATTCTGCTCGTGAGGCTTTAATTGCCTGAAGGCATATGCAATCACTTTGCCTTCCTGTATCAGTACATAACTAAGTTCGTTGTGTGAGGCATCACTATATATGACAAACTCTTTCCCTTGTTCTGACTGAGTAAAGAAAGACGCCTCTGTTAACATTCTCTTTAACCTCTCAAAGCTAGCTTGACACTACTGTCCCACTCAAACTTCACATCCTTTCTTATCAACCATGTCAATAGAGCTGCAATCATTGAAAAGCCTTTCACGAACCTCTAATAATATCTAGCCAATCTTAGGAAACTCTAAATCTCAGTCACATTCCTAAGAAGATTCAATTCTAACATAGCTTTAACTTTACTTGGGTCCACTCTGATACCCTTAACTAAGGCAATATGACCTAGAAGGGCTACTTCATCCAAGAAAAACTCACACTTGCTTAGCTTAGCATATAACTACCTCTCCCTCAAAGTTTGTAACACCATTTTAAGGTGCTACTCATATTCCTCCTGAGTTCTAGAATACACTAAGATGTCATCTATAAACACCATAACAAATTGATCCAAGTAAGGCTTAAAGATCTAATTCATTAAATCCATAAAGGCCGCCGAGGCATTAGTGAGCCCAAATGGCATTACTAGGAACTCAATGCCTATATTGAGTTCTGAAGGTATTCTTAGGGATGTCACTCTCCTTGATCCGTAACTGATGATATCCTAATGTCATGCCTATCTTGGAAAAGATGCTGGCACCCTATAACTGATCAAAGAGGTCATTGATCCTAGGTAATGGATATTGGTTCTTAACTGTCACTTTATTCAATTGCCTATATTTGATGCATAACCAAAGAGACCCATCTTTTTTCTTCAAAAACACCACAGGTGCTCCCCAGGGTGAAACAATAGGCCTGATGAAGCATTTATCTAATAATTCTTGCAACTGCTCCTTTAGCTCCTTCAACTCTGTTAGTGCCATCCTATATGGTGTAACAGCTACTAGATTCATGCCAGGGTATATCTCAATCTCGAAGTCCAACTCTTGATGTGGGGGTAACCTTAATAACTCCTCTGGGAACACATCTGGGGATTTAGACACAACTAGTATCTGATCAAGGGTAAGGGTTATGGCACTATATCTACCACAAAAGCTAAGAATACTTCACATCCTTTTCGAATGCGTCGCCTAGTTGTGAGAGCTAAAATGATGTTAGATAAGGAGTCTCTTTTACCTATAACTGTCACCTTTTACCCATTTATCATCTGTAAACTCAACCTTTTTCTCTCATAATCAATCACTACTTTATGCTCTGATAGCTAGTCCATACCCAATATGACATCAAACTCATGAAAGGGAAGTTCTATCAGATCTACTGAAAAGGTTTGCTCATGGATTATCAGAGGATAGTGTTTATAAACTATATTCACCATCACACTCTACCCAATTGGGTTACTCACTTGAATGTCTAAGTCTATCGATGCTAGCTCTAGTCCCTTATCTCATGCTTGTGTGGTGCAAATGTAGGAGTGTGTTGATCACAGATCAATTAAAGTTAATACTATTGCATCAAATAAAGAGAAAGTAACAGCAATGACATTAGGCACTTTAGCTTCCTCTTAAGCACAGATAGCATACTGTCATGCTAGAGCTCTGGTCTCTGACATGATCCTCTGGCTGGTACTTGACTACTCTTATCTCTACTATCTCGATGCACTATTAGGTGTTGCTACATTCGATGCTTGAGCTTATGCCACCTCTGATTGTCTCTAAGGATAATCCCTCTGGAAGTGATCTATAGCTCTATACATGAAGCACTCCCCTCTTCTATACTACTAGCACTGACCCTAGTGTCTCCTCTAGCAACTCCCATATGTCAAAGGTGCACTTCTTGCTATGGACACTGGAGCACTTAAGAGCTACTATGATGGTTGAGTCCTAAGAGGAAAAGCCTGACCAGACCTTTGGGATGGAGCCTATCTTTGAGACTGATGTCCCAACTATCTTTGGGACTACTAATTAGGCTAGAAGTCCCTCTGTCTCTTGCCCCCACTTAGGCTAAATTGGTCTAACCTGTAATGAAGGGTCTCTTCATCTAAAATAGCTACCTCTTCTCTTGCAGCATGTCCTTCATGTCATATGCTATAGCTACCAACGCTAAAAAGTCCCTAACCTTCGTAGTAGCAATCTGTATCCTCAGCTCAACATTAAGGCCCTTTTCAAACCTCTTGAACTTTTTCTCATCAGTAGGTATGAACTCAACCATATACTTGCTCAAGTGAGTGAAGTCATTCTTATACTCTGATACTAACCTCTGCCTCTGTCTCAAATCAAAGAACTCCTGCCTCCTCTTATCCTTATAGAACTCTGGAATGTACCTCTTACAGAACTCCTTTAGGAAGAACTCGCATGTGATCTTTGTTGTTGCCTTCCTCTTCTTTATTTTATCCCACAGTGGAAGGCTTTCTCTTGCAAAAGAGAAGTAGAGCATTTCAGACTCTCCTCTTCTATACACTTTAGCTGCTTTAAATCCTCACGGTTTGCTCTAGCCAACACTCTGCCTTTGCAACATCATCCTCTCTCACACTTAGAAAGTCCACTGCTCCCATCTTCTTTACCCTCTCTAAGTAAGTTTTTTACAATGTTGGGGGAGCTAGTGGATATGGTGTGAGAGCTAAAGCTAGTGGTGGTGGTGGAGGTTCAGTAGTGTGTCTCAGTAATTCTACTATCTACTACAGCAAAGCTGGAGAGGCCTAAGCCTAAGGCTGTGGCTAAGGTGGTGGTTGATGAGTATCACTCGGCTTTGGTGTGGCTGCACTCACCTTTAAGCCATAGATGATGGTAAGAGCATGACTGGCCACCTCTTTCCCTCACTCTAGCGGGGTCTATTCACTCATCTTATATAACGGTATAGAAAAGACTTTATCAGCTTCATGTAGTATAGCTTTAACCCAAAATAAAATCGTAGACTCATGCACTCATGTATAGTATGCTTAGGAATGCCTAAACTCGCTCTGATACCACTAAATGTAACACCCCTTACCTACTATCGGAGGAAAGAGACAAAAGGTGCCTCTTCCTAGAGGTCACCTATCCTTGGATTTCCCTAGGGACCATTCATTTAACACTTATGTCACTTTGACCAACTTTGACTTATCTTGACTTTCTAGTGTTTA
>CANXYI011350702.1:0-11897 GCA_948208565.1 Hura crepitans | reverse complement strand
ATTTTTTATATATTTATCTATATTATTGGTATTTTAATAGTTTAAATTATTTTTTTGATATATATATCATATATTATTGTTATAGATTACCTAGAGTATTAGGTTATTTAAATTCTATGAAATTTTTTTTATTTTTCTTTTTCTAAATGACACACATGATTTAATGTTTATTGTTTGTTTTTTAAGGTTTTGAAATGGTGGAAACGCGTTCAACTTCTCCTCGTCTATGACGTATTTCATAAATCATGGAAAAATTGAAAAGAGTTGATGTAAAGGTGAGAAGCAGAGGAAAAATATTTCTATCGTTGACTTAAATAAAAAAAGGACGAGGAAAAGAAAATTCACTGAATCATCTAATAATGAAAGTGTGCCAAAAAAGACAAAGTTCTCTAATTTAAAAGATGAAAAAAGATTTAAGGTAATATTTTTTTTATTTAGTAGTTGGTAATAATTGAAACAATATTTAATAGCTATGCTATTTTTCTAATTTTGTTATTATGTCGGTATATTGTATGTGTAATATTAGTATTCTTTTTGTGCAATATTATTATTTATTTAACATTCTTATAATTTTAATGCTTTTATAAAGATGATCTAATTTTTTTTTTGGTTTTATTATTCAAGTTGGTGAATATCTTGTCAAGCAAATTAATTATTTTGTAGGTAAATTCTCCTCGTGTACACGTAATGATGTTATAGATGTGATTTGGAAGAGATTAACTGAAAGGTAGACTAAAATGTTTAAGGAAACTTGTTTTAGGTATTTTTTGGATTTACTAAAAGTATTTGTCCAAGGTCAACTAACTCATTCTCTTTTGTTAAGAGAAATTTATTTTGAAGATGAAAAAAAAAAATTTTAGTTAGTATTGATAGTGTTGTATTAAGATTTGGGTTAGATGAGTTTGCCCTTGTAAGCGGGCTTAAATGTATAGGTCAATTGAAGAAGTTAAATGCTTCTAGTGATGGTACAAAACTTTTAGACACATACTTTAATAGAGCTCATAATTTGAATAAGGAGTTAATTAATAAAATTTTTTTGTCTATTGATTTTTTATCTAATAAAGATGTTATAAAATTGGCATTATTGTTATCTATACACTACTTTTTACTCTCAAATTTTAGGAATAAACCGGTTAATAAGAAAGATGTTGCTTTGATAAATAGTCTTGAATTTAATGATTATCCATGGGGGAAAGAGGTATTTAATTTAGCAATGATAGCATGAAGGGGCAACTAGGTTGTAAGAGGAAAAAATGTGATATTAATGATGGAATAAAATCTTTGATGTATAGTTGCTTGGGTGTCCACTTGCTTTTCAAGTTTGGTTTTACGAGTATTGTTTATACACATCTAAAGTTCTTGTTACTCTTAATGTTGACAAGTTCCTAAAAATTTTGAAATAGACAGTATTCGATGTACCTAGTTTCAAGTTGTTAAAGAGGAATTTTTTCAGATTTTTTGCAAATGAGGTAAATATTTTTCTTTTTGTTCTTAATTATGCTTTTTATTTTATATTTATTTAATTATGTAAAAAAGTAATTTACTTTATAATATTTCCATTTAAATATATTTTATTATTTTTCAATATAGTAAAACACATGATATTAAAAAGTTGTTAATTATGATTGACTATGAAGTTTAAAATTAGCTTTTATTTTCTGATTTTTTGTTGTTATTTTACTTACAATTTATATGCTTTTGATTGATACTAAATATTTTATTCATTTTATTATTTTTTGTAGTTGTATTTGAAAAATATATATCCAAATACGGATGAGAAAGAAAGCTTTATTTAGCTGGGTTGTTCCAAAGTTCTAAGGGGAAAACAATTTTGGACGATAATATTTTTTATGACAATTATGATGACTTCCCAAAACCTCCTCCTCATGCTTACTCTTTTTGTGAAAGGTGCCATGTAACACTTTTATACCCAACCGATACGCCGGTTCAGGTACAGGATGCCACATTTTAGGTCTGATTACTAATCCTTTCTTTATTGTTTTATTTTTATTCTTTTTTCGATTACCCTAGTGTAACTCTCCTATTCAGCTAACATAACATTCCACATACCATTGACATACATCACTCATACACATAATTAATATACTATTTTTCATATATATACACATTAAGAAAACAATTATATTATTTAAACCATTATCTGATACATCTTTTATACACAAATTCTTATTTATTAACATAAGATCTAAAATTACTAATTGTTATACATGTGTTCTAACTAACAAGGACATAGTCACAGATACAAGAACATTTCAGCAAGTAAAGATGCTCAAGGTAGGCTCTTCCTACATATACCTCTTACCGTTGCTAGGATTTGATCCGATGCTTCGTTCGGCCCGATCCATAACCTATGCATCGATAAAACCAATGTAATTTTGAATTCAATGATTATCTATGGGGGAAAGAGGTATTTAATTTAGCTATGATAGCATGAAGGGGCAATTAGGTTATAGGAGGAAAAAATGTGATATTGATGATGGAATAAAATCTTTGATGTATAGTTGCTTAGGTGTCCACTTGCTTTTTCAAGTTTGATTTTATGAGTATTGTTTATACACATCTAAAAGTTCTTGTTACTCCTAATGTTGACAAGTTCCTAAAAATTTTGAAATAGGCAGTATTCAATGTACCTAGTTTCAAGTTGTTGAAGAGGAGTTTTTTCAGATTTTCTACAAATGAGGTAAATATTTTTAGTTTTATTCTTAATTATACTTTTTATTTTATATTTATTTAATTATGTAAAAAAGTAATTTACTTTATAATATTTCATTTTATTTCCATTTAAATATATTTTATTATTTTTCAATATAGTAAAATACATGATATTAAAAAGTTTGTTAATTATGATTGAGTATGAAGTTTAAAATTAGCTCTTATTTCCTAATTTTTTATTGTTATTTTACTTACAATTTATATGCTTTTGATTAATACTAAATATTTTATTCATTTTATTGTTTTTTGTAGTTGTATTTGAAAAATATATATCCAAATATGGATGAGAATGAGAAGCTTTGTTTAGCTGGGTTGTTCCAAAGTTCTAATGGGAAAACAATTTTGGATGATAATATTTTTTATGACAATGATGATGACTTCCAAACACCTCCTCCTCGTGCTTATTCTTTTTGTGAAAGGTGCCATGTAACACTTTTATACCCAACTGATACACCGGTTTAGGTACAAGATGCCACATTTTAAGTCTGGTTATTAATCCTTTCTTTATTGTTTCATTTTTATTCTTTATTCGATTACCCTAGTGTAACTCTCCTATTCATCTAACATAGCATTCCACATACCATTGACATACATCACTTATACACATAATTAATATACTCTTTTTCATATATATACACATTAAGAAAATAATTATATTATTTAAACCATTATCTGATACATCTTTTATACACAAATTCATATTTATTAACATAAGATCTAAAATAACTAATTGTTATACATGTGTTCTAACTAACAAGGACATAATCGCAGATGCAAGAACACTTTAGCAAGCAAAGATGCTCGAGGTAGGCTCTTTTTACATATACCTCCTACCGTTGCTAGGATTTGATCCGCTGCGCCCGGCCCGATCCATAAGTTACTCATCAGTAAAACCAATGTGTTAAGCAAAATTGCTTAGTGGTGTATTCAATAATTATGAACAATGCCTTCGTCAAGTTATAAAAATATCAATAATTTTAGCTATGTTTATTCATCAATTAATTCGGGTTTAATTGTGTTACAAATGCCTTGTCATTTTCATTGTCTTTTAATAAGTTTAATTACTTACTCTAGAGTTTTATTTACCTATTTCTATTCCTCTTTTGGTATATTTCATATAATGATCTATTACACCAATGTTTCACAATTAGTCTCATAACTAGTCATTTTATCTCTACTTTGTTTTATAACATATTTACTTCGACTATAATTTAGTTATTAACACCTATATTTTACTCCCTGTCCTACTTTATTTGTTTCTTTGTGTGTGGCTTATACTATGGTTTCATTTGTTAAGCTCTTTAACTATAAAACACCTCTATGATTAGACTTATTTCTTAGTCATATGTCTCTTAATCGTATTTGTTGTGGTATTTAGTGCTCATTGCTTTTCATATACTATAAGTTAACTATTTAATTTGATTAAGTATGTTTACCTATCATTTACTTCTTATTTACCTCAAATATATTAACAAGTACATATTTTCATACTATGTTTAAATATCATATATTTGTATCCTTCGTTACGTTCTCCATATTTAAAACTCTATTTGTTCACTTCTATTTTTATGTGTGTTTTCTATAACAGTCTATAGAGATTCTATATAATTATTCTTAACAATTACAGTTCTTTTGTTACCTTTATCACTCACCTAATAGTATGACTCTTTCATAGTTTTACAATTATCTATGTTATCTTTATATGACTATAACATAAATTTCCTTTCTTTATTAATGTGTTTGTTTATAAATAATCATTAATTAATTCCATATGTAGTGGGCTATATGATAATATTATCGTCTATATATTAACTATAACATCATTCCTATGAGAATTCATATTGACTTTTTAATCATGTTATTGACATTTGAAGTATTTTATATAAGTTTTCCTTTACTTTGACCATAGGGAAATTATTCCATATACACTATTTTTCAATTCTAAATATTGAAACTCTCTTTTAATTATTCTATTTACTTGTCGTTTGCTCTTGTTGTCTTTATTAATTCTTCTATAACTTTTTGTATTACCTTTGCCCCTAATAATTCTATAACAGCTATCCATGCTAGGATAACAGGACATATAGTGGTATGACACCGGAATGTCCAAATAATAAATATGGCACAATGTGCCCAAAAAAACATATATGGGGAATAACACTCTCCTCGAGCGACAGTAAACACCGAAATGCTATACAGTAGGCACCGAAGAGCTATACAATAGGCCGCTGCTATAATGATGGTTCTCTAGTTGACCATTAACCTATCATAGGCTGTATCGACTATGTAGGATACCAGGGCCTTAGATATATTTATATTTCTTGTAAATTAATTAAAAAAATAAATGTTAATAAAACCATGATAACATATAGTGGTTCGATATCCTTTCATTTTATAATCTTTTACGCACTCAATTAAATTCATATTCTATATATGATCTTACAATCCGTCCATTACCAAACATACTTTAAAATGCTTAGAGAGAAAAGGAATAGATTCGCCAAATAAATTTATAAAACTATTCAAGTATCTTACATCAGGTATTTTGCCTATAACTTTTCATTTTATTGTAGGTTTCTATAAACTTATCATATAGTATTACACTTATCTATGTCCGTATTGATTCATATATTCTATCAAACATTTTCTTTCTCACCTACCTATCAATTTATTTATTATTATTATTATTATTTTATTTTTTCCTATAAGTATATTTCTTAAGTTGCCCTTGTAAGTCCTTCGTATCCAATTTCTAATAAATAAATTCTTTTATCTCATTTAAAGATATATCATTCATATTTAATTTCTTCTAACTATTTATCTTTAATGTCTTTAATTTATCCAATAACTTATTATTTGTTAACTTTCAATTAATATCTGAATTAATTTATAAATTTCTATTTTCTTCTTTAAATTCGTATTATAATATTCCATTGTAATTATTCTATTATTTTAATAAATCAATATTTCTTTCTTTGCTTACTATACATATGTACACATAGTTTTATACGTATGTAGATATAATTAAATTTCCACTACACTTGAATCCAAGTACATTTGTCTTATGTATTTAATTATCTATATATGGTTATTTATTCTTATAGGCTTCATAATTAATCTTATGATTTACCTATGGCTTAGATGTACCCATTAAATCTCATCCTATATATTTCGGCCCCTTAGTGAATTTAAACATTAATCATACTTCTCATAGTTTTGTTCTTTTCAATATTCCTTCCTTAAATTTAATTAAAAATTTCATTCACTGATTCTATAATTTCCTCAAATTAAATAAAGTCAAATAACTATACTTTACATATAAATAATATTCCTATGTGTCTTTTATACTAAATTACATATTACCATTTAATTAACATAATAACATAACTATATAAACTTTTATCACAAAAATTCTCTTATTATGTTTAAATAATACTAATTTCGGCCTATAGACACTGGATTTTTGGAGCTCCTATGTTTGGTTTGCCTAATAATGATGAAAAGGACAAAAATCCTAATAAATAGGATTTTAATGTTTAATTCGAAGATCTCAAAGTTTTCTTTGAAAATTTCCTTTTAGTCCTTGCTTAACCCAAAAAATCTCGCGGTGCGACTCAAAACGCAAAAAGACGGGCGTCTATGGTGGGTTAAATGTTGGGGTCGATAGGCCCGAGCCCAATTAAAAAAAAGTCAAAACGGCCGTTTTCAACCTCGGGAATGTGATAATTTATTTGGACAATATTTTATATTTTTGTGACTATCTATTTTTATTTGATTTCTGTTTGTTTATCTATTTTTGCTTCGCGTCCAAATATATTATTTGTCATTTTTGCTATTTTTATTTTTCTTTTTGCTTTATCCATCTACTAGTTAGATGTGATAATTTATTTGGGCAATATTTTATCTTTTTGTGACTATTCATTTTTATTTGATTTTTGTCTATTTGTCTATTTTTGCTACGCATACTAATATATTATTTTTGTTGTTGTGATGCTAGTTATTTGATTATTTGGGATCTGATTGCTATATTTTTTGCCACTTTATTAAATCCCAATGGAGTAATTTCTTAATGACCTATTATTTTCTGCTGCTTATTTTATTTTGTATTTTGTGTGTTTTTCTGATTATTTCTTTTATTATTACCTATTCTTGGTTAGATTGTATTTTAGGTAGCACAATTTTCTGAAGATTCAAACACAACTTTCTGATCCTATCGAGATCTTTTTTAAAGGCAAATATACTCGATGTGTCAACTGATCCATTTTTCTACTATTTTTATTTTTCTTTCCATTTTATCCATCTACTAGTTAGATGTGATAATTTATTTGTGCCATATTTTTTATATTTTTGTGACTGTCTATTTTTATTTTATTTCTGTATGTTTGTCTATTTTTGCTTCGCATCTAAATATATTATTTATGTCATTTTTGCTATTTTCATTTTCCTTTTTGCTTTATTCATCTACCAATTAGATGTAATAATTTATTTGGGCAATATTTTGTATTTTTGTGACTATCTATTTTTATTTGATTTCTGTCTGTTTATCTATTTTTGCTTCACGTCCAAATATATTATTTCTGTCATTTTTGCTATTTTTATTTTTTTTTGCTTTATCCATCTACCAGTTAGATATGATAATTTATTTGGGCAATATTTTATATTTTTGTGACTGTTCATTTTTATTTGATTTATGTTTATTTGTCTATTTTTGCTTCGCATACTAATATATTATTTCTGTTATTGTGATGCTAGTTATTTTATTATTTGGGATCTGATTGTTATATTTTTGGCAACTTTATTAAATCCCAGTGGAGTAATCTCTTAACGACCTATTATTTTCTGCTGCCTATTTTATTCTGTATTTTGTGTGTTTTTCTGCTAATTTCTTTTATTATTTCCTATTCTTGGTTATATTGTATTTTCGATGTCCCAAAATGTAATTTTATTTTTTTATTTATTCAGTTATGGTGTATTTTAGGTAATTGCCCTGTATTATATTTTTATTATTGAATTATTTCCCTATATATTCTGTGAATACTGTAATAATTAGAAAAAATGAATTTTCATGCGATTGGAAAAATAACCAAAATATTTTTATTTAATTAATTGGTGTTTTACGAATAAAATAGGTTTTGATCTTTCTTAATAAAAGTCACAATAATAAAAGATTATTTCCTAAAATTGACATGTGAGAACCAAAGTTCTCAAATTAAATCTGTCACCTGATTTTATGTATGATACTTTCAATTTCAATCCCGAAATATTCCATGAACGCCGAATTAGGTAAAAAAATGATTTTACATGTTAAAAAGAAATAATAATCAAAATCATATTTTTATCCAATAAATTGTTGTTTTGCTAATAAAATAAATTCAAATTCCTTCTTAATAAAAGCTATAACAATAACATCCATTTTTCCTAATTAGCATACGAGAACCAAAGTTCTCAAACCATTCTTCCAAAAGTCACTATAATAAAATCCATTTTTCAAAATTGGCATACGAGAACAAAAGTTCTCGAGACAATCAACTGCCTGATTTCATGTATGATATTTCGATTCCGCACACTTAGTTATTTTTCTATTAATATATTCTATAAATTCTCTTATGTGAATACGTGATTTACTTTAATTATAAAATGTCACTTGAGAAAAGGAATTATATTATAAATTCAAACCAAATTTTTGTATTAATTTGAGGTATAAATAAGAGTAGGGTTTTGAACCGCTTTGGTTTTGGCCCTATAAGGTATTTCTCGACTTGGGTCGGGTGGTAACCTCTACCTTGTGGTGCCCAACTCGCTCCTCCTAGGCTAATCAAATAGGAGTGGCCCTAGATTCCTTTAGCTTCCTTCTCATCTTTTGAGACTTGAGGAGTGAGGCTTAGGTTAAGTCTTTAGCTGTTTTGATTTGATCGGCCCAAGGAAAACATAAGGGACGTGAACACGATCCATCTCAAACTTAAACATAATTCTTCAATTCTTCCTCCTAGAATTTTCTTAGAGAACAATCATTTACTTCTATAGTAATTAATCACATTATTTCATTAAATCATCATTTATTTATATACTTTCTTTAAGATGACATTTTTGGCCAATCTAGGATTTTAGGGTTTATCATTCATTTTCATGATTCTGGTTCTTTATGCTTAATAACTAAGCTCCACTATGCTTTTATAACCTCTATATACTTAAACAACCTACATAATGAAGTTTAACATCTTATATATCACATACAAAGTGCCAAATTCATGATTAAGTGGATACACATACTAAACTTATATGCAATTTCTTATTTTTTCTTTCCTTTAAGCATAATGGCCTTATAATATTAAGTTGTATCATGAAATAACTTATTAATTCTCTTGAAACCATTTTCAGCTCAAGCAACCTTTCTAAAATAATCAATTCAATTCAATTCTTCATTTTATGGATTTTACCATATATTCTTTTACAATTCATGTCATTTAATCCATCATTTTCCTTCAATTAACAATTACATATTATTTTTCTTTATTTTATCAATTTTAACCAAAGTAAGATTTAAGGTTCTGTATTATTTTTCGTGCTTCCAATCCATCTATGCTAATTAAACTATCTCTAATTATATTTCTACATAATTAAATTTATTAAATAACTTACATAATGATATTTCAATATTAGACATATTATATACATAACATGTAATTCACATACCATATAAAATTCTTATGATTTTAAACATTCTAATTTAATGTCATAGTCTCTAATCACATTTCAATATATCAACTTCAACTAAAACAATTAATTATACTTAATTAAATTAATTCCATAATACAAGGAAATTTTAATAATTCATAGTTAAAGAATACACTTACTTAATTAATCATCCTCTCTTTTTGGCTTGTAAAAGGCTTCTTGAATATCACTTTTATGCTTTCAAATCCTTTCTTCCTCATGCATACCTTTTTCTTCTTTGTTTCATTCTTTAAAAATAAATTAAAGCTAATCATCATATAAATTCCATAATTAATTAGCTAACTACGTAATTTAGAATCTATATAAGCTTATTGTATAATTTAATTCAAAGAAAACTTACTCATTCCATATGCAGTCTCTCTCCTTTTTAACTTCTTTTCTCTCTTTTTCTTCATGCTCTCTCCAAATTAATATAGGTTTTTGACTTGTTTTAGTGTAGATTTTAGTTTAGGGGTAAGAATTTAGGGTTTTATTTAGCTAAATGAAGAAGAAAAATAGGAAAGGGATGTTAGGAAGGTTTTGGCCACCATGAATGGTTAATTTCCTTTCTTTTTCACATAAAATTTCTCTATTTATATTTACCTTTAATGGCTAAGATTAATTCTCATTAATTTAATCAATGGGTAAGATTTATGCCATTTGTAAACTAATTTAATTTAATTTTATAATTTTTTTATCCATTTAGAATTTTGATTGCTAAAATCTCTCATGCACTATTACATCTAAGGGCTACCATTGCATCCTACAAAAATATCATGTCATGCTTATCTAATTATATTGTTATTTTCTTTATTTAATTGATTAATTTATTTTTAATAGTTTTTTAACTCAGAAAATCTAGCTTTATGATTTTTGAGTTCCTTGGAATTTTTTAACACTATAATGTGCAAGTCTAGAATTTTTTTAAGCTCGTTTTATGAATTTTTGATTTAACTCTAAATAATTTACTATTCATATTCGATTGTATTTTTTTTATTTGATTTTCAATTTTTGACATCCTATATAACCTCATTTGGATCTCAAATTGCACCATAATTTATTATATCACCTAATAGGGTCAATTCCATTTGGGCCTGCAATGCACTATTCATCGAGACTATTTCTCGAATCTCATTTTTTTTGTATTTTCTTATCATTCCCATACTACATGTCTATTTCTCATCACTCCCATGTGTCCCTTTCATTAGTTTGTCCACCAAAGGTAAAATTCCCATTTTGCCTTTGGCTTTTTAACATAATTATGATTATGTCCTTTACTTGTTTTTCGCTCAATTGTTCATGCCAACCGACTCTACTCACTCCGTACATCAATTGCATACCTTATTATTTCTTCTAATTCCCACTCTATGCCTATAAAAAATTGAATTAAAATTCGGGCCATGACATGCCACAAGTCATCAAGGCAAATCTAACGAAGAACAAATAAGAGAAGAGTTGAAATTGTTGTTTAAGAGGCAAGTTGAATTGAAAAAAGGAATCACTGATGTCAAGAATAGTTTGTAGAATAAGTTTTCCAAAGAGTTCATTGATATGAAAAGCTATTTGGAGAGTTCTTTTTGTAAAGTATTTGAGGCAATTTTTGGGATTTCACAAAAGTTTAATAGGTCTCATATCTCTCAAGTAATTTTTTATTATTTAATTAATATGACATATATTTATAACTTAATATGTATATGTATATAATATTTTTAAAGTTTTATGTATGATTTATGTATTTTTTAGTTGATTAGAAAAATGAGAATATGCCTTTAGAGAGCATGTTTTTGAAAAGGCTAGAATTGAGAAAGATGAAGAACCTGATCATTATGAAAAATTGGTATTTATTTATTTGTATAATTTTATTTATATTATTTGTTATTTATGTTATAATAAAGTTTGCAAAGTCAAGTTTTATATATTTTATAAGGTTTTAATCAAAATTTGGACATCAAAAATCTGTAGGATATCTAACATAAAGATTTTAAAATTAATAGTGGTAATTAACATATTAATATGTAATAAATTTTACTAGTGTTTGATACTTAAAAATGCTTGAATTTTTCTATGCTTATTTTTATAATGTATATATTATGTATTCTTTACATATTCCTTATGTATACCATTTTATTTAGTTTGCTTAATATTATAAGGTGTTGACCTTGTTGTTAGAGAGCAAGTTGTAGAAGAAAAAGAACAAAAATTCGATGTTGATGAAAATAAGTTTTCTTATACGAAGAAGGATGAAGCTAATATATGTCTTAAAACTGGCCAAGATTATGCTAATCAATGAAGAATAAAGATTATTGGTGATGAGAAAACAAAAGTGTATATTTTTTAAAAGCATTATTACATTTTTTAGTTCTAATTTTTGAAATTGTGTTTTATATTTATTTTGCATTCTTTTTTATTTTACAAGGATGTTGGTCAAAGTATACATTTGGGAAGAATTA
>CANXYI011350612.1:0-15262 GCA_948208565.1 Hura crepitans | reverse complement strand
TGGATTGATCTTGGCCATTGAAGAGGAAGTATATAAAGAGAAAAAAAAATTGATATTGGGTAGCAACCAGCCCTTCTTTTCCTCCTCCTTCTTCCTTATGCCACTTCCATGGAGGGTTTCCACCATTGTTGCCTCATCAAGCTCCCTTTGAGCTTGATTTAATCATAAACTCCACCTTAAATGAACTTATAAGGGTAGCTAAAGCAAATTTATGGCAAAAATTGAAGAGAAGATGGATTAGATTGGAAGGATTTCTAGAGAAAAGTTCTTAGGTGAATAGTGATACCCATTTAAGTAAGTGGTTATTTTTAAGCTTTGATATTTTTCTAAGGTTTATTTGGGTGCTAATAAGAGTTATATAAGGTTAATTTGAAGAATCAAAGCATATTTTAATTATTATGAATTTTTTTTATTGCGGATTGAGGTTATGTACAACAAGAGATAAGGAGGAAAGCAAGGAGAAAATATTAGAGAAGGTTTATGGATGCTCTAAGGAGTTATTTGATGCTATTCAAGTAAGTGTATCCCTTATAATATGTGTGCCTATGATTATGGGTTTGAAAATTATGTATTTAATATATAAAATGTGTATGTTAAGTTAATTAACTTGGTGTAAAATGATATGTGATGGTTGTAGTATGGTGAATGTTTTTATAATGTCTTGAATTGATGATTGAAAATCATATTTGGGTGTAAAATGCTTGATGGTAGAAGACTATGTGTGAAAAATGAGTAACATGGCTGCCTAGAGCAACTTCCAAATCAGAAGGTATAGGCTGCCTAGAACAACCACTAGATCAAAATGTGTGGGCTACCTAGAGCAACCTCTAGAACAGAAGGTTTAGGCTACCTAAAGCAACCACTAGATCAAAAGGTTTGTGCTACCTAAAGCAACCACTAGATTAGCAGGTCTAGGTTGCCTAGAGCAATCACTAGAATAGAACATGTAAAATGATGTAATCATATATATTTAATGTGATTAAGACATAATGAGTTGTGATATTAATAATGCATGAGATATGACAAAACTAGGAAATAAGTGTTATATGATGAGCAAAGAGGAAGAAAAATTAGATGTGCATATATGTTTGATTATATAACCACATGATAAAGTTAGTAAGACTTTATGTTTCAACTCTTTTAATCATGAGCGATATGCAATGATAATATAAATTAATGTGTTATGTAAACTTTACTATGATAAATGACTTGGTTATGATTAGAAGAAAATTATGAGGTATAATGCATGCTCTAGTATGATAAAAGTATATGATGAAACTATATGAATTCATATGATTATGTTGAAAAGTAATTTGACATGTTGCCTTTAAAGCTTGAAATTATTATAAGTATGTTTTCTAAGGCCACATGGCTTAATATTAAGATTTGGAAGAAGTCTAGAACAATCTTTATAATAGAATGATAAGTGGAAAATGAGAGTAACCACTAGAGCAATGATTAGAAATGAACCATGATAAGAATCTGATCTATTTTTGCATGAAGTGTAAATTGAGTATGTAAAGTAGTAAATGTATGAAAGTAACCTAAGGCATGAATGATTTATAATAAGATGTTTATATGTGAAGGCATAAATCATAAAGGCATAATGAATGGACATAAGGTGTATTCCATGAATGAGACCATGATGCAATGTGTTATGGCATTTATCTAAATTGATCTATAATAATAATGATGTATATTATGTATGGATATATGGTATGAAATGCAACTATGATAATGAGGCAATTTGCCTAAGTTAAGCATAATATATGTGCCATACTATAATGTGCTAAATTAACCATTCCTTCTTTTCGATTGGCATTGGTTTATACTATTAAGAGTCAACAAATGATGCACTAAGCTTTAAATAGTCTATTGGCATTAGAATTTTAATTTTTAGGTATTAAGAAGTATTTTATAAAAATTGAACCAAGATATAAGTGTTGTTTTTAATTGATTTTTTGGATTTTTGAGCACGAGATTTTTGAGGCTTTCGGGTTATATTGTAATAAGTTTTATGGGATCTTTAAAAGTGTCTTTTAAGGTATAAGATAAGAGGAAGAAATTTTAAAGAGATGGAGAATGGGTTAGATTAAAGGGAGCTATAGGATTAAGAGAGATCACATTTAGACCCTTAGATTTATAACTCTTCAAAAGAGTCAAAGCTTTCTTTCTCAGTTAAAGCCCCAATAGTGTATCATCTTCTCCCTTTTTCTCCTGTCCTAGTCGATGCCACTCACCTCCTCTATCCCTCTATTTTTTCTTTCTTTCTCTCACTTTTACTCCTCTAAAGTACATCTAAACACTAAATCCCTAAGATTAAAGCTTGATTGTGATAAGTGATACAAGAATGAGGGTTAACCTTGAAGAATTTTAGAGATAAAGACTATGGTCAATTATAACCCATTTTTTAGTAAGGGTTTATTTCTATGATCTCTTGTTTTTCTAAGGTCCTTATGGGTTATATAAGCGATATCTAAGGTTAGTTTGAGTTTTAGAACTGTATGTGATTTTATATGATTTTGTAAAGGTGCTCTTATAATATGTTTTGTAGAGAAAGAAGGATCAAGCAAAGCCAAGGGAAAAGAAAAGGTCTAAAAAGGCTATTGGATGTATTTTGGCTCATATAGTAAGTGTATACAATGATTCATTTGCCTTATGTGTGATTTTTATGGTTTAAAGTACATTTTTATGCTTTAAAGTATGTGTAAATAATGTGTATTGATGATAAATGACTTTCAGTAGTTGAATATTAGTTAATACATGTGTAAATGATGCCTTATAACAAGTTAATGTGTTTGTTATATGGGTTATACATGATGGCCAAAACCCATGTTAGAGTGGCATGTGTGTTGCATGTATGTTAAAGCGGTGATCACGTGTTAAGATCATAAAATGACTTACTGGTAATGTATAATCTTAATTATGGCCTAAAATATAATGATATGGCTAAATCGATATGGTATGATGTAATAAAAGGGAAAATTCTTAAAGTTAATTAGGATGTTGTTTTATGGCCAAAATATGTGTATTGCTTAATGTAAGGATAGATGACATTATTTTTGTTTAGCTTATGTGACCTACGTAATTAATGACATGATGATAATGTATAATCTTAGTATTACCTTGAGTATAATGAAATAGATATAATTAACATGCATAAGTAGTTGGTTTCAAGTTAAGTATCTTGGCTTGCATAGATGGTATGGCTAATGGTGGAAACAAGAAGACAATCGATTTATTTATGGGATATATTACACTTATGCCATGATAAGTAAATCATAATGGCTTAATGGCTATAAGATGATGTAAACGTATGATGTGAGATGTTAAAGTGTAATTAATGTATGAAATAAAGAATGAATTAGGTATATATGTGCTTGACCTAAACATGTGCCTATGGTTAATAATAAGCATTAAATCAGTTTTGAAAGAAGTATATAAATATTAAGCTAATGGTATGATGTTATGTAAGTAAAATGTGTTAGATATGATGATAATGCTAAAAGGCATAAAATGTGAGGTTACTATGTAATGAAGTATGAAATAATTGATGTTTTAAGCATGAACATGCTAAGGCCGAAATTCTATATGAAATTGGTAATGGTAAAGTTATTATAATTTATATGGTTTAATTTTGAGACTGTAACACCCCATGCCCATTCCCGAAGAAAATAGGCAAAGTGTGCTACTTCTTATGAGGTCACCCATCCTTGGATTTCACTAGGGGCCTTTTGTTTAACTTTTACTTAGGTTTCACCTATTCAATCTAAAAGCCTCTTTTACTGGTTCCAATGGTCTGAGGTCAACTTACTAGGCATATTACACTCACATGCTTGATCTTACGATCAAATATCAGCCTAGGCTGTTATTACAGTGAAGAACTAGTTTCTTCATATTATAGGTTACTATACTAGCTAACTAAGTACCATACCACTCAATTCCCCATAACAACATACATGAGTGCCTCTAGCTACTAAACCAATGTAAGCTAATCAGATAACATCATACCTGAATAGTCGTTGGCTGCATTGTTGGTCGTACTCATTGTGTTATCCAAATCTAACACCTACGCATCGGACACCCGATGCGCTGAGTATGCACTCAGTGGTGAATTTAACCAAACATACCATGTATCACTATCACATGCAAGCACACAAGAAATTTCAATTCTCAGCTATTCATAAATTCTAATCCCTCTATTACAGCTCTCAGTTATGCTTAATTATTCCCTAGTTTACCATACCTTAACTAACTCATAACCTAGGGTTTCACAAGATGTTTCATCTTTAGTTACTATTTTATTACCACTTAATTATGATTCATACTGATGTTCTTCCATTCTAACTATCCTTACTCTATTTAAGTTACATGCTTTGCATAGCTTTGCCATCTATTCTTTACTATTCACTGATTTATCTCAATTCATTAGCTCTATTCATTATGTATATGGGTATAATTCACTACCTCTTTCATTTGGATTAGATAATTCATTCTATACTTATTCCTTTATACATGTTTTCCTATTTATTCACCATTTCTTCAGTCCTTTACTTTCTTTAAGAGTCTTATTGAAATTACATAGGCTTATCCAATCTCTTTCTAAATGGGTTATCTTTGGTTCTTAAAAGGTTACTCATAGTTTATCTCAATCATAACAATTTAACTTCTAGTTCTTTTTAATGTCTTTTAAGTCTATTCAAGTTCTTTACTTAATCCATTCATAGCCCCACATTTTAAGAAAAAATCCTAACCACTAGATAACGAGAATCATAATGTGCAGTGGTCCCTATTTTGAACCTCGACTGCTAACTAACCCAGTCTGAGAACCGGACAAGAGACAAAGCTATTCAGTGGCCCACATTATGGACCTCAGTGTCTATATACACCCTTCGCTCAATAGCAAGGATCAGTTCCTAAGAACCTCCCAATATCGAAAAGGGGATAGTAGGGATCAGTCCCATGGGACCTTCCAATATCCTAGTGATGTCAACATAAGCAAGACATCTGGTGGATAGTAGGTATTAGCCTCGTGGGACCTCCCAATATCCACAAGTGGGTAGTAGGGATCAGCTATAAGCCTCCCAATACCTAGAGCGTGCAGGCTCAAATCAATGCTCAATGGCTGCACCTGCCATACACAGGCTAAAATCCATATAGACTCAATCTCTAGCAACTGCTAATCCCTAGTTGCATGATCAACCTATCCAGTGTATAAGTAACCATAAATCCCAAAAATTCCCTTTCTATTACATTTCAAAGCATTAGATTCATTATTCAGTTTATCCATAATAAAATGTATCATACTCCATACTTATCTTGGTTCATTTATCAGCCAAATTCCATATAATATCTTTTTAGTTTCATCAAGTTGTCATGTCCTCACTTTAGTTCCACTTTGGTCATTAACTTTATATAATTGTCTTTTAACTTCTTTCACAATTAATCTTAATTCTTCTTTATTGCCAATATATATCTAATTTACCTCATTTCCATGAGTCCTGCTAGATTATATTCCATATATTTCATGTTTGGTAATTCTTACATCACTATACAATGACTTGATGCTTAGATTTAGTAGTTCACTTTCTTTGTTACTATTTTTCTAATAATATTTATTATTTGTGTAGTCTGATAATTTATTCAATACATTTTATGGAATCCTTTATGAGGTTTACCTCGTACAAACTCTATAGATCTCTATTAATTATAATCTCTTTTTATGTCCTGAAATCCATCAAATTTTTACATATTAGTTTCTACAACTTTATTCCCCTATTATTGTGCATTAATAATTGCTTCTTTTGTCTCTTAATTTAGTCATTCCACTTTTCAACAATTTATCAGCTCTTTAACCCATTTTGGTTCAGCTAGACTCAACTAATTGCCTTTCCACTCTACCATACATTTAATCTACTTATGTTCAAGCTAAAAAGACACAGATATTATTTTATTTCATCCGGACATATTTTTTGGACAGTTATAGGTCATCGGAATTCCTTAGACAGTTATAGGTCCATTGTTACGTAAGAGTTACTATTCATTTGGTACATTTTTCTCACTAACCTATTACTCTATTTTATTTTCCTGTCTCCTTAACCCCTTATCTCTTAAAATACTTTACTCTATTAACATTACATTGTTCTTAGCATATAAATTAATTATTTCACACACTAAAATCTTAAACCACATTCCTTAAATAAAATTCTTATTCTTTCATATAGTATTTTTCATTTCACTTATGACATATCATGTTTCCATACATCCATCTCACATACATCATTCATACAACCTATTTCCCTAATTTCTTTCACATACTCCTATCATTTCTCATTCATTCCATGCCTCTCACATGCCATACATCAATTCATCATCCTAACCTTACATGTCATCATGTTCTACATGCATACTCATACCATGGCATACATGACATATACCTAGCCATACATGCAACACATATATACACATCTTTTCCACATCCAATACACATCTATAACATCCTATCTCCTCAAGTTACACCTCCTAACATGTATTTCACATGCACACACCCATGAACACCTATAGAAACACAACTTCAATGCATGTACCCCAAACTTAAATGTCATCTTTTTCTTAGCTTATATGATAGGTTTTAGTTAAATTCACTTACATTGGGCTCCCAGCCATGTTGAAGCCACTCCAAAACCCTTGAATCCACCTTCCTCCACCTTGAACCACCATATCCAAAACTTCCATAATGGTTCCAACCTTTGAAAATTCCTACAAAATTATACACAACACCAAACTGAAATCTCTTTTTATGGATAACATCTACACCTCAAATACTCCTTAAGAAAAATAAGAAACCATGAAAAAGATCACTTGCACTGCACTATTCATCAAGTGCTTAAAACTTAATTTTTGGACATCATTTTCCACTTTTGTCACTTGGAATAACTTTAGGATGTCATAGAGGTTCTGAACCATATAAATCTTATGTGCTTTTAGCATAAGAGGAGAGAGAAAGAGCATGAAAAATGGTGGAGGGGTTAGGACAAATGGCTTTGGCTTTCTCTTGAAAGTGGGAGAACTTCTTTTCCCTTCCATCCTCCCATAAACATGTCCTCTTAAGTCCTTAAGGAAGGTGGATGGCCACGATCGCGCCATGTGTCGATCAGATGGCCCAAATTTGTTTTATTTTGTTTTAAAATTTGAAAATTCAAAATAATTTCAATATACCTCAAAAAATCATCATTCTAGTTCCAAAAATCCTCGATTAATTTCATTAAGGGTCCTGCAAAATTTCGGCCTGAAACTCCTTCGAGAGCTAGGGTTACTATTCACTCTATGCCATTTTTTCATCTTTAGAAATTCGTAAAATATTCTCTGGTCCTTCAAAAATATTCATTTTAGTTTTAAAAATCCCCGCTTAGTGTCATTAAGGCCCATGTAAAATTTCAAGTCAAAATTCAACAGTGGACTTTTTAACATTATTCGCCTGCCAGAATAAAATATTTAGAAAAAATATTAAACGACCTCAAAAAATTAAAATTCCTTCTCCATCATACTCATTGGAATTTTTGAGGTATATAGTATGATATTTTTAGGTCCGTCCGAGCACTTCCTGGAGCTGTCCCGACGCAACCTCATTTCATCTCTACATGCACTAGTTATTGACCCGAAATGATTTATTGGTTCTGCTAAATTTTTAAATTCATTTGTTTTACCCACTTTCAAGCCTATCAAAGTTTTATGACCAATATGCCAATCATTGGACTTGAAATGATACCCCGTATTGCAGGGAACATCCCTCGGGCCTAAAAAGTACTGTTCATAAAACCTTAGCTTACATGTATTACAAGTCTTCCCCTCTTAAGAAATTTTGTCCTCGAAATTTTTGATAGTCATACAATTAATTACTTTCACACTCCATTTCTATAATTCTACTATTCCTTCTTTCTATTAGCATTAGACCTTTGTATCTATGTTTATATAATCTTATACAAATATATCTCTTACTCATTATTGGGTAAATTTTCCTTTTCCAGATTTTTCCCAAGGTAGGTGAGATTACCTCAACATACTTTCAATAATATTACCTTTCATTAGATCATCCTTTACTCATTGAAGAAAATGATAACTGAATACTTTCACTGCTTCTTCTATTTCCATGCTCTATTTCTAGTGGTAGTACCAAGCACTACGAAAGTATCCATAGCCATTCACCTTATGTCAATCCCTCTTACTTCCTTTACACTATTCATACTGTCTTATTATTGAATACAAATCTATAATATTACCTCGACATTACAAAGTAATATTTTTGGTTAGCCTTTCTATAGGAACCTCTCTTAATCAAACCTTCCTCTAGCACATTTAAATGCTAGGTTATACTCTCATTCTTCTTATTTACCACCATAATCCTTAGTTCATGTCATCCTAATCTCATCTCAATAGATTTCTCTACTCATTTCTCATGTAGGTTATATTATTCTTTTTTTGTGCCTTTATTCCAATTAATTTGTTTAATCACACTTTCATTTCTTCTAATATCTCAAAACACTTTAGTCTCTAAGTTCCTCCCAGGTGCCCAATTGTTTCTCTTCTTCATCTATCTTGTAGAGGTTATTAACTCACTAACCACTTAAGTCATTTCTTCTCTTAAGTTCTAAAGAGGTAGATTAGTTATTTGTATCCACTATGAACCATTCACACATCTTTCAATGCTTCATTCCTATTATAACCTTATAGGGTCTATGCTTTGATATCTAAATTCTTCCTATACTTGCTCATTAGTATCAGCACTAGCTTTTATCCTCTTTCTACTCATAGTTTCGTTATCCCTCTCTTTCTGTTACCATCACATTATACTTCTCTCTTTACTTTCACTCTATCAAGTCCCTTCAATATCAGGGCTATCATTATGCCATGCTCAATTTCCAAAACATATGCATAGAGCTTTCATCATAGAAAAACATGTCATGTATAATGTAAGTATGCAAATGTCAAGATGCACCCTAAGCTCTACAATACAATGTCATGCAATGCCCAGGGGCCAGTAATCAATGCATTAAGGAAAAATAATAGCCCTCACCTTCAGGGACCTTAACAACTAACTCCTATTCTCAGTTTGTTCTAATTCTCACATTACCACGTGTCTCATGGTTCCTCTACTAACTAGCAATATCTCACTTCTGTTACCCTTTTAACCTCACCAGCTTTACTTCCCTACTAACCTCACACATTTCTGTTACTCTTTAATCTAGTTATCCTAGGTTTTAATCCCATAACTTTCTATATCATTCACAAGCTGACAACAACTCTTTTAATAAACTTCAAAACTATTAGCAACTAAAATGCCTTATTCATAGGTCACTCAATTTTTTCCTATTTCCTAAGCTCTAGGGATATTTAATCTCACTAGGTGTAATATATTAATCATTCCTTTCTTATTCATAACTCTTGAGCTTGCCCTATCATTTCCAGTCCTACTCCTTTCATTAACTTCCTTATTACCTCACTATTCTTCCAATAGATACTTAAGTCATCAAAGGTATACTAACTTTTCATCACTTTTTACCAATTTGTTCATTCCTAATACTTTGTCAGTTTCTACCTTCCCCTTTTTATCAGGGACCTTATTCACCTGATAATCACCTTATACTTGTCTTACAACCATAATGCAATACACAAGAGCACTATACTTCCTTCTTTCATATACTCTTATCCTCTATCTGCTTAATTTACCATGTCATCTCTCTTACCATTCATAAAGCCTAATATTCCTCTATTTAAGCATTGTTGCTCTTCCATGGTGTCATGAACAACATTAGCAAATTCCAATTAAGAGGAAGAGGATCATATAAAACCATGACACTGTCACTTTAGCCCACTGTTTCCTTTTCCAAGGAATCTACATAGTCATTTTATCAAGTGATTATCAGTGATCCTAATTTACCAGTAATGTAGAGACTGTCCATATCCTAAAACTCCTAAGGCACTCATGCATTACTATCTAAAGCCACCTAAACTCACTTTAATACCACTAAATGTAACACCTAATGCCTGTTCCGGAAGAAAATAGGCAAAGTGTGCTACTTCCAGTGAGGTCACCTACCCTTGGATTTCCCTAGGGGCCTTTCGTTTAACTTTTACTTAGGTTTCACCTATTTAGTCTAAAAGTCTTTTTTATTGGTTCCAATGGTTTGAAGTTAACTTACTAGTTATATTACATTCATATGCCTTATCTTACGGTTAAATATCAGCCTAGGCTGCTATTACAGTGAAGAACTTATTTCTTACTATTATAAGTTACTGTACTAGCTAACTAAGTACCATACCACTCAATTCCCCATAATAACATGCATGAGTGCCTATAGCTACTAAACCAATGTAAGCTAATTGGATAACATGATACCTAGACAGTTGTCAGCTACACTGTTGGTCGTATAATAACATTAAATAAAGCTAGAGTTTTGGAATGCTCCCTACATTCATAGTTTTTGTTATGATTTGTTACATAAATTTCAACAATTTCTTGACCACTAGACACCAGTTCCCTTTCTGCAATGCCCGCAAATTGAGGTTTCATAAACAGTACCTCCGAGGCTTAAATAGGGTTCCTGGGAAGCCAAAATACCTCTGAAAGGCCAGAAAAGCAGTGTACTAGTCATCAAATCTTGATGGGATAGAAAATGAGGAAAATAAAATAATTAAAAAATTTAGTATAACCAATAATTCATTTTAGGCAGTAAGCAAGTGAATAGTAATCTTAAATGAAATTGTGCCAGGAATGACCTAGGATGTGCCCAAACAAACCCAAAAATATCATATCTTGAATGTCAAAAATTTCACTGAGCTCATTGGTGAAGGAATTTTAATTTGCTAAGATTGTTTGATATTTTTTTAGAATTTCTTATTATAGCGAGTGAATAGTAAACCTACTTGCCATTGGAGTTCAGACCTGAAATTTTACAAGGCCCTAAGTGGGCATAATTGAGGATTTTTAGAATAAAAGTAATTATTTTTAGAAGTACAAATGAATTTTTAAAATTTTCAAAAGTTTAAGATGAAATCAGGATTATTTAGGCCGTTAGATCACCATGTGTCATGACTTAATAGTGCTACCACTTAAGATATAATCCTTTACACATGTGGGAATACCAAATATGTGACAAAAAGCCATCTTCTCCCTCCCACTCCATCAAAAGCTGATGCCAACACTAAAGAGAGAGACTCCACCATTTCTTCATTTTTATCACCCCAATTCTCCACCAAACCTTGCATAAATTATTTGAAGATAACCCTCTATGATCCCTAAAGCATCTTCCAAGTGAGAAAACTCAAAAACAAGGCCTTAATGGAAGATATGGATATAGAGTGAATAGTGACATTTTTGGATGTAAGTGCTCTTTTCTCAATTTTTATTTTTGTTTCAAGTAGCCTTGATAATTCTAAGAAAACCATATTTAGAGATTTCAATTTAGAGCTTTGTAGGATTTTATATGAATTTTCTAAATTCTAGGTCACATATGTAAGTTGAAGGAAAGAGAGTGAAGAACCAAGGGAACCAAGGCATTAGAAGTGTGAAAATGGTGTTTTCACACCTTAGGTATATGGATTTAATGTAATTAATGAATGCCATGATGTGTGGGTATGTGTACATGTATGAACATATGTATCAAAATGTTGGTTTATGCATATGAGTGCATGTTTTGATGTAATAAGCATGCCAACATGATATTTGTATATGAAAATAATGATAAGAATGTGTCTTGGATGTGAAAAGTATGTGTATGCATATGGTGTATGTATGGCTGAATGTATAACATGTATGTCATGGCATGTGCATGTGTGCATGATGTGTGCACATAGAGTGTTATGATGGTAATGAAATGTGTAACATGGAATGTGAAAATAATTGTATGATTATGGAACAATGTATGGTAATTATGACAATGTATAATACAAGTGGAATGTGGTATAAAGTTGGTATTGATAATATACTTTAAATGAGAAGTGAAATTACCTTATGGCATGTAATGTGTGACATGAATTTGGTTATGTAAAGTAATTGGATGACATGAGAAATTTATGCTTAAAATAATGTTAAAGCATAGATATTATATGTGACATCTAGTGATTTGGAATTGGGATGATATATGATGGCATGAGGCCATGAGAAGTATGAGGAAAATACCAAAAGAATAGTGAATTATGACCAAATGAATAGTGCATGTTACATATAATGACCTGTAACTATCTAATAAAAAGTGAACCTATAAAGTTTACCTAAAACTATGTCATGTGGATAAATGAATAGCAACTAAGTGACTTGCAACTGAATAGTAAATAATAATAGAGTTGGCCCCATTAGCTAGACACCTATTGGATGGATTGACTTATCAACTAAGGATTAGTAGCTGCTAGAGATATTATGTCATCGAGGCTATTATTGGATGATTATGATCACAGATGTAGCCGTCGAGGTCATAATGTTGGCCACTGCACCATACGGGTGTAGCCTTGGTGGTTTCGAGATAGGACCACTACACTAGGTAGGTGCAGTCGCTGAGGTCTTGATATAGGCCACTGCATTAGGTGGGTGCAACCATGACGGTCTGAGATGTGGGCCATTGCATTATGTAGGGTTGGTGCAGCTACTAAGGTCTTGAGATAGGCCACTGCACTATATGGGTGCAGCCATGGTGATTTCGAGATGGGGCCGCTACACTAGGTAGTGCAGTTACCGAGGTCTAAAATATGGGCCATTACAGTCTAGATTTCCCTTTTTATCTAATGCCTTAAAGTGTCGTCTATCTAGTACGGGCCTAAATGTAAAGATAAATAATAAAATTAATGGCATGATAGAACTGGCAATATCAAATACCGATAATATTTATGAAATAGAAACTTGGAAATTTAATAATGAAATGGCACTAAAAATTAAAATAAGGAGTCGATGAATAAATTAATATTATTTTCTATGAAATTGCTCTGCATGTTGCATTTGACATATAATTTGTATGTAGCATGTATATACGCATGACATACTTTTATTGCATTAAATTCACCACTGAGTTGTATGCTCAGCGTATCGGTGTTTCGATGCGTAAGTCGTTGATAGTGTAGCTATTCAGCCTCAGTGTTATTTTGCAGTGTAGCAGACAAATATTTTAAGGGTATAATACTACACTTTTGATATATTTTAGTTGGCACTCATTTATATATATAGAGTTGGGCTTAATAGTGTAGATATTGCACACATGTAAATTATATGATTGATGTACTGTAGAATATGTGGGATAATATAGTGATCTATCCTTTTTGATTATTGTAGGCCCGAGACCCTATGCTATTTTTTGATAACTATATTGTATGATGTGATAATACCTTATATTAGGGGACTAGAAGGGTCCAGGAGATGGTGGAAAGTTAAATATGATTTTGGAGTGTTTTGCAGGTGTATACTTTAGAGTTAATTACTTGGGTAGTTGTTATGCTGCCCAAACTTCTGTAAAATAGACAATAGGCATAAAATATATTTTTTGTCAGGTGAAAATAGTCAGTATAAGAAGGTTTTATAAGCATATGAAAAAACCCCTTGAATGGATAAATAAAATAAATAATGTTATAAGTGTTAAATGAATGAGGCCTATGGAAATCTAAGGATGGGTGACTAGTGGGAAATAGCATTCCTTATCTGGTTCCTTTAGGAATAGGCAGGGGGTGTTACATATGGTGGTATCAGAGTGGGTTTAGGAATTTCTAGGCCTAGTATATGTAAGTGCCATTATCTGGGATTTTGTAATTCTGATAAAGTTACACTGCATGAGGCTGATAGGTTGTTATTTTTGTATTGACAAGATGAGTGAATGGGTCCCACTAGATAGAGGAGAAGAAGTAGCCAACTATGGTCCTACTACTATCTATGGACATGAGGTTAGTGTAGCCACTCTAGAGCCTAATGATGCTTCATAGCAATAGGCACAGCCTCATACTCAAGCCTCACTAGCCTTGTTGCATCATATAGTAGAGTTACTAAGGCATACATCTGCAGTAGCTCCACCACCTCTACTAGCTCCTACATCTCCTTCACCTCTAGCTCCATTATAGAAGACTTATTTGGAAAGGGTCAAAAAAATAGGAGCTGTGAATTTTTTGGGCACTAGAGAGGACGATGCTGCTCGAGTAGAGTACTAGCTCGAGAGGACCCCGGGATACGTAAGCAGTTAGACTATACAGCAGAGGAGAGTCTAAAGTGTACTACTTCACTCCTCCAGGAGGAAGCTTACCATCAGTGGGATACCATAAGGAAGAGAAAAGTTGCTATTGATGAGGTGACTTGGGAATGGTTTCTACAAGAGTTCAGAAAGAGATACATTCATGAGTCATATAAAGATAAAAAGAGACATGAGTTTCTAGACTTGAAATAGGGTTAGAGATCTGTATCTGAATACGAGAAGGACTTCACTGGATTGAGCAAATATGTAGAGAAGTTCATTCCTACTGAGGAAGAAAGGTGTAAGAGGTTTTAGAAAGGCCTCAATGAGAAATTGCTGATATAGATAGCCATTTCAAAGATTAGAGATTTTCCAGCTTTGGTAGCTGCAGCCTACGATAAGGAAGAGATGCTGCAAGAGAAAAGGGAGCTGTATCAAAAGAAAAGGCCATTTATAGTAGGCCAAACTAGTGCAATAATTAGAGCTGGTAAGAGATAGAGAGAATCTCAATCTCAATCAGTGCAATAGCCCATGAGGCAGACCCAGCCATAGAGGTTAGGGCAGGCTTCAACATCTAGGCCTTGACCTCCATAACAAACCTCTAATGCTCTGCAGCAGTAGCTAAGAGTGCACCATAGACATGTGAGACCTGTCATAGAAGACACTAGGGGCTAAAGATCACTATCAGAGAGATTGCCCATAGAGGCAGGCTAAAGCAGCCCCGACATAGGCATTAGCAGCAACACCACAAACTAGACGCTAAAGATAAACCAGAGATGACCATCCCAGTAGTAGTTAGAGAACTAGATCGAAGGCTTAAGCTCTAGCATGACAATGTGCCATCTGATCCCTAAAAGAGGCAGAAGATCTAGACTGCTTAGCTGGTACATTTTATTTATTTAATGCACTAGTATTGGCTTTAATAAACCCAAGATCAACACAATCATATATATGCACTACTCAAGTGAGAGATAGAGGTTTAGAGCTAGAATTGGTAGATCTAGACATTCAAGTTAGTAATCCCATTGGGTAGAGTGTTACAATGAATAAAATATATAGAC
>CANXYI011350605.1:0-11216 GCA_948208565.1 Hura crepitans | reverse complement strand
AAAATTATTTGTCATAGGTGCTTGATATTGAAATTCATCTGATGCTAAGGGGCTTAGTAATACAATCTTAGTTGGAAATGAAGCATCCAACCAAGGCAAGGAAAAAGAAATAATATTTTTTTGTCATCATCTACATGAAGGGTTAAAAGGTGAATATTTAATAGTAAAAGATCCACTTAAATTATGAAAAAAATTAAAGGAGTGATATGACCACCAGTGAAAGGTAATATTACTTAAAGCTCATTATGATTGGATGTACTTACGATTTTAAGATTTTAAAACTATAAGTGACTACAATTTTGCTATTTTTAAAATTAGTTCTCAATTAAAGTTATATGGAGAAAATATTACTGATGAGGACTTATTAGAAAAAACCTTTTCAACATTTCATGCTTTAAATGTGCTCCTGCAGCAGTAATATTGCAAAAAATGTTTTAAAAATGTTTAAAATTGATCTCATGCTTACTTGTTGCTAAGCAAGATAATGAGCTATTGATGCAAAATTATAAAACTCATCCTACTGGATTGGTTACACTGCTTGAAGTGAATGTAACATTACATAATCATAGTCATAGTTATGGTTGAGGATTAAATAATCACTACTACTATGGTGGTAATAATCATATTTTTCTCACTATTAAAAGTGGAATAATAATAGGGAAAAAGATAAAGATAAAGGTGGAAAAAGTAACCCTTTAAAGAATATAGAAATTTCATGCTATTAGTATGGCAAGAAAGGACACTAGTCACATACCTGTCATACGACTAAACATCTTGTGAAACTTTATCAAGCCTCTATCAAAATGAAAGAGAAAAATATTAAAATAAATTTCATTGAGAAAAATGATGATGAGGTAAATTTAGTATATAAAGATGATAATTTTAATGGCCTTGCCAATATTACTCATTTGAAAACTTCATATATTTCTTTAAAGATCTATGAAGAGAAAAATAGAGGAATTAAAAAGATAAGAATATATAAATTTATTGCCTTACTTCTATGTTTCAATCTTATATATGTTACTTTACTAAGAGTTTTTGTTTCTTGTGTGAATAATTACATATTTGCTATATTTCTAATTATGTATGTTGCTTCATTTATTTTAAAGGAATAGATGTTTCTTTGATTGGATCCATGCTCAATAATTAAGATATATGTATTGTTGATAGTGCTACAATACATACCATACTCAAAGACAAAAAGCATTTTTTTGATTTGATAATGAAAGAGGGTAATGTAAACACTATATGTGGTAATACAAAGTTAATTGAAGGCTTCAAAAGAGCCACTATATTATTACCTGAAGGAACATACTTACTTTAAATAATATATTATTTTCTTCCAAGTCTTAAAGAAATCTATTAAGCTTCAAAGATATCCATTCTAATAGATACCATATTAAGACCAAAAATAAGAATAATATTGAATATTTATATATTACAAATAATGTATTAGGTAAAAAACTTATTCCAAAAAAATTCCAACATTTTCTTCTAGCTTGTAATATATAAAGATTAGTACAATTGAGACTAATGCTTTAGTAAACTAGAAGTTTACTAATCTAAAAACATTTATAGTCTAACATTATCAGTTAGGCCATCTCGATTCAATTATGATCTATAAATTACTAAGAATTCACATGGACATCCATTAAAGAACTAGAAGATTCTTCAATTTGAAGAATTTTCATGTGCTGCTTGTTCTCAAGGAAAATTGATTATTAGACCATCACTAGCTAAAATAGGATCAGAATCCCTTGCATTCTTAGAACGTATTTAAGGTGATATTCGTAGGCCCATTCACCCACCATGTGATCATTTAAATATTTTATGGTATTAATAAATGCATCTACAAGATGGTCACATGTGTGTTTATTATCAACTTGTAACTTAGCATTTGTGAGATTACTTGCTCAAATAATTAGATTAAGAGCATAATTTCCAAATTATACAATGAAGACAATTCATCTTGATAATGTTGGTGAATTTATGTCTCAAGCTTTAATGGTTTTTTTATATCAATTGGAATAATAATTGAAAGGTTTATTCCACATGTTCATACTAAAAATGGTTTAGTAGAATCATTTATTAAATGCCTTCAGTTAAGAACTAGACCATTGATTATGAGAACGAAGCTCCTTATTTGTGCATAGAGACATACTATTTTCATTGCAGTAACATTTATACATATTAAGCCAACAAGTTATCATAAGTTTTGCTCATTACAGTTAACTTTTGTCAAGAATCAAATATATCCCAGCTTAGAATTTTTAGTTGTGCAGTATATATACCATTGCTCCACCACAATACACAAAGATGGGTCCTCAAAGGAGGTTGGGAATATATGTTGGTTATAGATCTCCTTTTATAATTAAATATCTTAAACCATTAACTAGAGATTTTTTTCAGTAAAATTTTTTGATTACCATTGCATTAGGGGGAGAGAATAAAAAGTTAGAAAAAGGAGTTAAATGGAATGCATTATCATTATATCATTTAGATCCTCGAATAAAGTAATGTGAACATAGAGTTCAAAAGATAATATATTTGCAAAATATTGCAAATCAATAGCCAGATGCATTTACTAATTTAAAAAGAGTTACTAAATATTAGATATCGACTAAAAATGCCCCTATTCAAATTGATGTCCCTGTAAGACAATCTGATAATACAAATATTAGTAATCCACACATAAAGCATGAAAGACCAATTAGTTCCAAAGATAAAAATCCTAAAAAAAAGAAAAAGAGCAAATAAGCAAGATGGTCATAGTTTAGAGGTGGGTACTCTTGAAGAGACCCAAGACATATTGATCATAAAATTCAAGAAAAGGTTTAGGTACCTAAAAATAATGATAATGAAGAGATCTTGATAAGTTATGTCACCATAAGAAAAAGATAGAAAAAAAATGATATAGTTGTCGACAACATTTTTGCATATAATGTTGCTATTGATATTTTGAAGCAAAATAAGTATCTTAAACCTATATCTATTGAAGAATGTAAAAATAGAAAAGATTGGCAAAAATAGAAAGATGCAATTCAAGCAAAATTGAATTCACTTTCGAAACATAAAGTTTTTGGGCCTATAGTCCAAACACCTAAAGGTGTAATACTAGTGGGGTATAAATGAGTATTTGTATGAAAATGTAATGAGAAAGATGAAATTATAAGATATAAAGCACGATTAGTTATACAAGGATTTTTGCAAAGACCTATAAAGAAACATATTCTCTAGTGGTGGATGCAATTATTTTTAGATATTTGATTAAATTAGCAGTGTGAGAAATGCTTGATATGCATCTAATGGATCTCATTATAGCCTATTTAAATGGCTCACTTAATAGTGAAATTCATATGGAAATCCTCGAAGGATTTAAAATGCCTGAAGCATGCATACATTCCAAAGATGTTTGTTCAATAAAATTACAAAAATCACTGTATGGATTAAAGCAATTCAGACGAATATGTTATAATTGTCTCAATGAATATTTGCTAAAGGAAGGATATAAGAATGATCTTATCTACCCATCTGTTTTTATCAAAAGATCAGGATTAGAATTTGTATAATTTTGTATATATTAATGATTTAAAATCATTGGAGCTTTAGATAAGCTTTAAAAAGCATCAAATTATTTAAAGAAAGAATTTGAAATGAAAGATCTTAGAAAGTTAAAATTTTTCTTGGCTTACATATTGAGCATTTAAAAGATGGGATTTTTGTTCATTAATCAACTTATACAGAAAAGATCTTAAAGCAATTTTATACAGATAAAGCACATCTATTGAGTATGTGGCACCCTCCACCTTATCTATATATTGGACCCAAATGGGAGATGTGTGCATGCAAAATGATATCCAAAAATCACTAAAAATTTAAAACTTTTATTTTGGAAAACATTCCTTGACTCAAAGATGTATAAAAATATTAAAACTCTTTATAAAAATATTAAAACTCTTTGGCATGTATTTTGAGGTAAACATTAGGGTCATTATACTGAAAATTCAGTAGCATAACAGCTGTACCGAGACACTTTCCTAAATTTTTACCTGCTAAAAAACACTTCTATATTATCAAAGAACTCATCTCTAACTCCAATGGGTCTTCTTGACCCTCCAATCACAACATAAATCAAATGAGCCTCAAGCTCTTCACAATTAACATTCTCACATACACTTTCATAATTCAACACACAATTATGCAAGCAAAATGAAAGCAATTGCAATAAACATAATTTGAGTACAAAAACCCATTACAAATGCAGATTAGACACAATTCCTCTGAGATCACAAAAGCACACTAACTAGTAACCTATTACCTTTACATCACTAATACTAGTACAAAATGTCAAAAATACCCAGCAGGGATTATCTTCATGTCTCCTATTATGTAAAAGCTTTGGCTCTAATCTGCTACCCTGTTACCTACGTATTGCAAACAAGTAATACACTAAGCTTTCGCTTAATGGTGTAATCACTTTAATTAGTAAAAAGGTTAGTTTTAGCATGCACATATATACAACATATGTCATTATCAGTTTTATATCACAAACATGCATTTTTAGTGACTTATTTCCAAACATGCACTTTTTAAGCAATAGTCATGCCTTTTGATATCATACATTCCAAATATCCCATAAACATCATATAACAATCATTAATATGCTATAATGCACAACATACATCATATCATCATCTTAATAGCATGTAAGCAACCATACCATAATTATGCATTGCAAGGAATAAAATTATGTGTTTTTCGAGTCATAATGTCCTTATTCACTCAAAGATTAATTTTCACATACATAACTATCCATATTGGTACTTTGAGTTATATGAACATATATTCACCATTTATAGCCATTGGAATGATAATGATCATATCTAAATGCCTAAGTCCCATTTTTGAGTCATTTGGCCTACCTATGATCGTTTGTCCCATATTAATGTCATTTAACATTTAATTCCAAATTATAGATTTTTAAGTTATTTTGATTTGTTTAACTTATGCCTATATCAATAAGACAAGTAACCAAGACTGGATAATGGATAACTTAGGCCCGAAGGGGCTCGCACTTATAGGTATATATATATAGGGCCAAAGGCACTCACATCCATAGATGCTTAACACTTACGCCCGTAGGCACTCACAACCATAGATGTGTAACACTTGGGCCCATAGGCACTCGCATCTGTAGATGCATAACACTTAGGCCTATAGGCACTCGCACCTATAGGTACATATACTTTGGCTCGTAAGCACTCATATCCTCATATGCGTACATAAACTTAGGCTTATAGGCTTTCACAACCTTAGGTATGTAATCTTAGGCCCATAGGCTCTCGTACCCATCATCACATAAATCAATGACCCATAGGTCTCATACCCGATGGTATGCTAGTAGTTGCTAAAAATCCTAGTTGAACGATCAACCTATCCAAACTAGGTTGTCTAACTATATAGGCACCACTTAACATGTTATTATATATCATTTTAACCAATCTCACTTCTCATGCCATTAAATTTACTTAAATGTACCATTGGCCTCATTGCACTTTTGCACAGCCTATTTTTAACTCACTTGGCCAACTTAGGCCTATTGATGTCCATTACCACCCATAGGACTCATTTTCTAGGTGTAATGGCATCAAATCACATTAATGTGTCAAAAAGGTCAATTTTATATAATATAAGTCTCAAGTCAGTATTTAACTCAATTTCATTCATAATATGCATGTCACAACCTAAACATGCCTAAATCGATTGGTAGGCTTACACAAGGCATTCGGCTACTTCTAACATGTACAAACATTTCATATAACATGTAATCTCATACAGGACCAAAATCTTGATTAAAATTAGCACTATGTATAATTTCACCCATACCAATCTTAATATGCCTAAATGCTCGTTACCTGTGCACTATAGGTCCTAAATGGTTCGTGGACCATAAGAACAACTACTTAGCTTTTACTTCATTTTACAATCTAAAACGAATTATTCTCATTCCATTATAGGCATAATTTATCAATTATAGGCCATACGTACACATTATACGACTTTAAAGCTTAAATTGCCATAATTTCTCCTGCATACACACACAAGGCCTTTTTACACAGTAAAGCCACACTCTATCTTATTTTGAGTCACATTCCAATTCATCGCACATCTTCTAAGCATATATAGCCATATGCAAACATTACTAGAAACACGACACACAACATGGCATAATTGGTTCCACCCCGCATAGTACATTCCTAAGCTAATCACTAACATTCTTTTAATTCCCTCACTTATAATTATACCCAACCATCACATTTCATGCATTTATCATCCCATTCATCATAAATTTCCAATTATAGCATTTATTGCATTTTTATGCATTTAATTACATTTAATACTAATATTGATTACAATTTGAGGCGATTACACATACTAATTAAGGTCGTATAGGACACCCGAAGTCGGCCTAGGCCTTCCGCTTGCCTTAGGAGGCTTAGGTTAATGTGTTCACCTATGAATTTAAAAGGGTAAGGATATTAAAAATTAATATAAAATAATATAAAAGTTAGACAAATATTTTGAGCGTAGATATGAGCTCTTTGACATGTTAGGAACCCGTGAAAAATAAAATTAGTGAAAAAGTAATACCCAAATGTCAAGAGGTTACTATTCACCTCATAAAAATTCTTAATTTTTCTCCTGATTTTCTCTGCCATTCCTAATGATTTTAGTGTCCATAGATTCATCTCGGGACACTCTTTGATTTGGGTATAATTTTTCAATATAGGTGTTATTATGGAAAGAAGAAGAAATCAAAGAATAGAGAGGGAAAGGGGGCCAAATTTTTAGCTTAATGGTGAAGGGAGTGTGTGTGTGTGTGTATAGTGTGAATGGAAGGAAGAAATTCTTTCCCTATTTATGCTTTTTCCATATTTAGTTATTCTTTCTTTCAAAAATTCATTATAACCAATAGGACTATTAGTTTTGCCCCATTTCTATCCCTAAAATTCAATTAATTCAAGTCCTAAATCCTTCCAAAATATCGAGCCCAAAATACGACAAGAACCCAAAAAATTAATTCATTTTGTTTCCCAAAAATTAGGTAAAAATAGTTTCCAAACTCGAAAATTCTAATTCCAAAGCCATTGGACTATTTGGAATATTCGAGTATCAGGTTACAACATTTTCATATTATTTTGAGCAACTTTTTATTTATTTTAGGGTTTAGCTTTGCCTACAGTGCTATTCATAGGACACTGCCATAAAATCTTAATTAGTATTTTTAACCATCTGAACTACTTCAGATTGGCTTCAAACTTTGCCCAAAATTCTCTCATAATTAATACTCCCCGTTGGTATGCTTAATGTAACTCGAGTTTCAATAAGCACTATTCATCTCGAGAAGTACTATTCACGAGAGTTGGGATTTTCGGATTGTTACATTTCTTTCTCTCTTAAAATCAATGTTGTCCTCTATATACCTAGTTCAAATACATATGGATATTGTTCCTGCATCTGAGCTTCGCTTTCCTAAGTAGCTCCTTCCATGCCATGATGTCGCCATAAGACTTTCACCAATAGCATAGTCTTATTCCGTAATTCCTTGACCTTTCTAACTAGGATACCAATAGGTTCTTCTTCATATGACAAGCCTAGTTGTATCTCGACTTCATCAGCTGTCAATAAATGTGAAGGGTCCGATCTATATCTTCTTAACATTGAGACATGAAACACATCATGAATCTACTACAACTCTGAAGGTAAAGCCAGTTTGTAGGCCAATAGACCCACACGTTCTGTGATCTCATATTGCTTAATGAACCTTGGACTCAACTTCCATTTGTTACCGAACCTCAACACCTTTTTCCATGGAGATACCTTAAGAAAAACTTTATCACTAACTTCATACTCAATATCTTTTCTCTTTAAATCTGTATAGGATTTTTGTCTATTTGAAGCAGCCTTCAGTCTTTCTTTGATGATTTTCACCTTCTCTCTAGTATCTTTGACCAATTCTAGTCCCATAAGCTTATGCTCACTTAACTCACTCCAATATAAGGGAGTTATACATCGTCTCCCATATAATGCCTCATAAGGAGATATACAAAGACTCGCCTAGTAACTATTGTTGTAGGTGAATTCTACTAATGACAAATATCTATCCTAACTACCCTTAAGCTCTATACCCTTAAGCTCTATGGCATATGCTTGAAGCATATCCTCAAGTATCTGAATGATTCTCTTTGACTGACCATCCGTTTAAGGATGAAAAGTTATGCTAAAATTGAGCATAGTCCTCAAAGCATTCTAGAGTTTCCTCTAAAATCTCGATGCAAAATGGGAATCTCTATTTGAAATGATGGAAGAAGGCACTCCATGAAGCCTAACTATCTCATCAATATACAATTCTACCAATTTCTCCATAAAATAATCCTTTCTCACTGGAATGAAGTTAGTAGACTTGGTTAATCTATCAACCACTACCCAAATAGAATCATGCTTATTCCTTGACATCGATAGTCTAATCACAAAGTCCATAGTAATTTGATCCCATTTCCATTTTGGTATTGCTATGGGATAAAGCAAACTAGAAGGAACCTGGTAATCAGCCTTCAACTACTAACAAGTGAGGCATCTAGTCATATAATCAGCTATATCTCTCTTCATGCCCAGCCACTTTCAAATCTTGGTACATTTTTATACTACCAGGATGCATAGCATGCGGTGCATTGTGCACTTTATATAAAATTTGTTATCTCAAACCCTCTTTCTTTAAGACACATAGGTGGTCACGATAATACAAATAATTGTCTTCCTTAATCACAAACTCTATAGACTTCCCCTCTTGAATCATACTTATGATACTCTTAAGTCTATGATCATCTTTCTGTGAATATTTCACTGTTTGGATCAAGCTCAACTTGACTTGCAACTCAACTAATAAACCACTGTTATCTTACAGCTTTAAACTAACATGCATTGCTTTTAAAGCTGACATCAACTTTCTACTCAAGGCATCCACAACTTTATTAGCTTTCCTAAGATGGTAGTCAATAAAGAATTCGTAATCCTTAATCAACTCCATCCATCTCCTTTGCCTCAAGTTTAATTCTTTCTATGTTGGTAGATATTTCAGACTCCTATAGTTGGTGAATACATAGCACTTTTCCCCTTAGAGATAGTGCATCCATATCTTTAAAGCAAACACAATGGTTGTGAGCTCTAAGTCATGTGTCAAGTAGTTTTTCTTATGAGGTTTTAACTATTGAGAAGTATAGGCAACAACCTTGCAATTCTGCATAAGTACACATCCAAATCTATTTAGTGAAGCATCACTATATATGTGAACTCTTTCCCTAACACTAGCTAAACTAAAATCGAAGCTTCTGTCAACTTACTCTTGAGCTTGTCAAAGCTCTCTTGACACTTGCTATCCCATTTAAATTTCACATCTTTCCTCAGAAGATGTGTCATAGGGGCTACAATTAAGAAAAACCCCTTGATAAACCTTCTCTACTAATCGTAAGAAACTCTTAATCTCCATTTTGTTCCTTGGTATTTTCCATTCCATTATTGCCTAAATCTTGCTAAGATCAACCCTTATACCTTTTGCCAATGTTACATGCCCTAAAAATGCTATTTCCTCTAGCCAAAACTCACACTTGCTAAGCTTGGCATAGAGTTTTTCATCCCTCAAAATCTATAAAGTAGTCCGTAGATGCTTCTTATTCTTTTCTTGGTTTTTGGAATACACAAGAATGATGTCTATGAAGACTACCACAAACTAATCTAAAACTAGCCTAAAGATTTTGTTCATAAGGTCCATGAATGTCGTCGGTGCATTAGTTAACTCGAAAGGTATTACTAGGAACTTATAGTGACCATATCTAGTCCTGAAAGCCATCTTGTGTATGTCCGCCTCTTTTACTCTCAATTGATAATACCTAAATCTAAGATCAATCTTAGAGAAGACTTCTGCCCCTTTAAGCTGATTAAAAAGATCATCGATCTATGGTAATAGATACTTATTATTGATGGTAACTTTGTTTAATTGTCTGTAATCCACACCAAGTCTCAAAGAACCATCATTCTTCTTGAAAAATAGGATCAGTGCTCCTCATGGCAAAACATATAGTCTAATGGAACCCTTGTCAAGAAGCTCTTACAATCGTATCTTTAGCTATTTCAACTCTGCAGGAGCTATTCTATATAGAGCTATAGAAACTGGTGCTATGCTTGGCATTACCTTAATCCCAAATTCTAACTCCTGTTCTAGTGGTAAACCAAGTAACTAATTTGGGAACATCCCCAAACTCAGTTATAATAGGAATTTGACTAGCTTTTGTTGTTTCCCTTATGGTGTTAACCACATAAGTAAGATAGGCTTCACAACCCTTTTGCATTATCCTTCTAGCCATAGTTATTGATACTACATTAACCATGTAATTAGATCTTTCACCCAACACTGTCACTTTTGACCTATCACGAGCTTGTAACATGATCCTCTTCTTCTTGCAATCCATTATGGTATGATACTTAGACAACCAGTCCATGCCTAAGATAAGATTGAACTCATTGAATGGTAATTCAATGAGATCCGCTAAGAAAATGTGTCTTTATGCTTATAATGGATAGTCTTTATACACTTTATTCACTATAATGTGTTGTCCTATAGGATTGCTAACCATCATATCAAAGCCAAGGTTATCTAGTTCTAAACCCCGATCTATAACCCGTGCAGGGCAGATATATTAGTGTGTAGACCTAGGTCTATTAGTGCTAAAGTAGGTAAATAAAAAATATGAGAGTACCTGCAACAATATCAATGGCCTCTGCCTCTTCTCTAGCTCTTATGGCATATTGCCTAGCTGGAGCTCTATTCTCTGTCTTATATTTCTGATTAGCCCCAGCTCTGCTTTTTGTATCTCTTTTGTCCTTCTTCTGTGAAGGAACTTAAGGCTTCACTAGGCAATCTTTCTAAAAATGATCTCTGGAGCCACAACCCTAGTAAGATCCTAGTATGAGTCTCTAACATACCCCTCAATGTCTCCTATGGTAAGTCTCATAAGTAGGTGTCATAGCACTACCTATAGTGGATCTAGGGGTGCCCAAAGTCTGAGTTTGTGCTCAGGTTTATGTTCTAGAACCCTATCCCAACCTTTGTGATCAGTCTAATTGCTTGCCTTGATAATGTCTGGATTGACCATTCTTAT
>CANXYI011350567.1:0-14366 GCA_948208565.1 Hura crepitans | reverse complement strand
ATATGCAATATACGCGGATAATACTATATGTTATTTTTTTTTTAAATTATTTTTACAATTATTTAAAATTATATTAAAATATGTTATAATTATTAAAATATTATAAAAATACATTTATTCTCTAATACTAATAAAAATATTTTAATAAATAAATAAATATTTTTTTAATATAAAATTAACTTAAAAAATAAAATAAAATTTCGAAACAAATATTAAAAATAAACCAGTTTCTTTGTAAAAATAAAATGTCCTAATGCTAGGTTGGTCGTGTATCATGTGCAAGACTCCTTGGGCTATTTCTTTATTTATTTCGTTCCTTTGAATTTGATTGATATGAATTTGATAGTTATGGTTTATGGACTGTTTTATGGTCCTCCTTTTATTCGTTTTCCTTCTCAAAAATATTATAAAGATAAAAAAATAAAAAGAAAAAAATAAGCAATGAGATGATATAATACGAGTCGCTTCTCATTTAATCAAATATTTTAAGTTCGAATCTTAAATATATAACATTTTTTAATATTTGTAGATATTACTTATTTATTTTATTAATTTTTTAAATATAAATTCGAATTAATCAAATAAATATATTATGAATAGTATAATGAAAAAAAACCCGAGTGAGAGAATAGTTTCTTCCAGATAACACAAGACATTGGTGGCTGTTCAATTCCCATTCTTTTAGCTATGAAACCGACAAGCAGCATCTAGTTTTTAAACATGTGAAATAAAATATGATTTGGGAAAAAAATTTCGGTTTATTGATTATCACATTTTTTTTATACGAAATTTGAAAAAAAAAATAAAAGATACTCTTCTAACTTATTTCAAAAAAAAATTATATCTAGAATTACACTTTTCTCTTAAAGATTAAAGTTACTTCACCTGATATAATGAAATATTGCAAAAAGTTACTCTAAAATTTAATTTATGATAAAACAATTAATCATTAATTATTATGTATATAAATAAATATATTTTTTTGCGTAATAATTAGTGATTAAATAAACTCAACTTAACATTCAGCATAAAATTAAATACATTTTATCTTAATTAGGTAAAGGATTTACTACATAAAATTTAAGTGTAAAAAAATCACTGCAAAATATTTGAGAAAAATTTATGAGGATTTTTATGGATGTCTAATTTCTAAATATTTATTATGATTTCTAAGTGTGTAAATAATTGTTTTAGTATGTATTAGAATTAAATTTAATAAATTGAACAACAATAACAATAACATTTTTACCAATATATATAATATTTGATTATCAAATTTATGTTTGAATGCAATTTGAAATAAAATTAGACAACTTTATTTTAGAAATAGAGATAATAATTATTATATATTTGGGATAATAAATTAAGAATGCATGAATTAATGGTTGAAGATAAGGAATCTTTTTGGCTGTTAGTGTTCTGTTGTATTATCGTTAGATGCTTTGCTTTTCATGCAAAATGACAACCATTTCTAACCACCACTTCTGTTGCCTTTTCCTTTTCTCCATTATGAGGTTTTGGCCTTTCTTTTCTTTTCCCCTTTTTCTTTCTTTTTTTATTTTTTATTTTTTACCTTGTTAGAGTTAACCGATTATATATATTATATATTATGATACTCATTATTAAATTTATATTTTTTAAAATTTAACTATTAATTATAAACGATTAGATCTTACAAAATACAGATATAATGGTGAATATCGTAATATGTATATATATAATGAGAAAATTATGTTAAAAAAATAGATTCATGTCTAACTTATCCTAAAAGCTAAATTAAAGGGAGAGAATTGTACATGTCATTATAAGGAGTACAACCATCTTATAATTAACTGACGTGAGATATTCAACGCATCCCCTCATACATATAGCTGAACATAATGGAAAGTCTAAAACGTGAGTATACGTAGATACTTGCGATGGTCTCAATATCGCAACCGGTAGCTCTGATACCATGTTAAGAAAATAGACTTGTGCCTAACTCACCCAAAAATTAACTCAAAATGAGAGGATTTGCACATATTATTATAAGGAGTACAACTATCTTATAATTAATTGACGTGAGATATTCAACAAAGCTCAAACTTAAGATGTGAACCAACTTTTATTGATGGAATGTCCTTTAAAAATTCAAAATTATATTTGATACATGCACTTAGCATAACATTAAATATATTATATTCAAATACTCATTCAATACATGTATATCCTAATAAAAATAGTATATCTATATATCCTATAGATTTTAATTTGAACCATTTATTTAATGATTTATATTTATTAACATATAATACATATTAAACATATCGAGTCATCGCTCTACATTAATTTTTTTTAATTGCAGGATTCCAAATGAAATTATAACTCATGATTTTATTATTATCACATAACCTCATTAGTAATATGAATATTTTTACTCGGAAATCTAAATATGATATAGAAAATATATACTGCGATAATCACTTAAATTTACTGTATGAAAGTAAACTTGAATTTCCATGATAACAACGACTCATATTACTAATTAAATTAAATGAATTTGGTAAAAAAAAAAAGTTACTATATCTGTCTCATTTTAAGCATTTTATAAATTTAGTATAAAATTAATAAATATATAATTAGAATAGACTATAATAAATTTAACAAAATTATAAATTTTTTATTAATATTTTTTCGAAGTGTTTAAAAAGAGTAAAATAATCTTTCTATATGTATTGCTAAATACAGCCATCAATAAATCCGTTGTCGTCCAGCGGTTAGGATGTCTGGCTTTCACCCAGGAGACCCGGGTTCGATTCCCGGCAACGGAATGCTAATTTTTTTTGCTTTGACATCATTCACAGTAGTCAAGAATCCCACTTTTTATCTTGAGCAGTGTCAGAACTTTGTGAAGCAACTCACCAAGTCTTTTACAAAATGGGCCGAGAGGAGTTTTGAAACAGTGAAGCCATGGAAGGACAAATTGATTTAGTGAATCATTAGAATAATCAAGAATTGCTTAGTAAAGATCTTTCATTTTTATTAAATAAACTTTGAAATCTAATAAACCTAAATAACCCACAGCATATATATCTGCAAAAGAATAATAACCAATACAAGGAAGCAGTTTAAAATGTTAATAATTGCAATTGGTATTGGTCAGAACATCCATCTAAACGGTGGCATTGTACATTCGAGCACTCGTTGATAGGTTTCTTTCTGATTGCCTTTAGCGTACACAACCTACATTGGCAGTTCTGTCCATTCGCATAGCATGATTTACTATTAATTCGAATTTATTTCGAGTAGATTTAAAAAAGATAAAAGAGCTCTTTGTCAAATATAATAATTCTCGTATTTTAATTATTGATTTGAGGAAGAAAAAGATTGATGGTTAAATTACAAATCAAATAATAAACTGGCAATGTGTATTATCATTACAGAAAAAAATGGTTGCGAAATAAAAGTTGGATATATTCTAAAATTGTTACATATTCCAAATTTATATACGTATAATATAGATCAAGAGGACAATGGACAATCTTCAATTTTCAATCATGCTCCATCAGAGAAGTGGAATACAACATAGAGCTTAAAGTAATAATTTTCCGCAAACCAACACAGTAATTTAAATAACCTTTCCCACTCTTCTCACTTAATCTTGGTTCCCATTGCTACGTTCCTTAACTTGGAATCCTCTGCCGTGGCCGCCGCCAGAGGCTGACTTCCTGGAAAGGGCGAGATGAACACCAGGATCGTCGTGGGTGCAGGTAGAATTGTACATAATTGAATTGTTCACATCCTGAACATTACTGTTCATAAATGTATTCTTAGGAAGCGAGTTCGTTGTTTTTCCTTTTTGGGTTTTGTCCTTCTTCTTCAAATGGTTTCCTTCTTCTCCTTCACTGCCACTGCTGCTACTGCTAGTGTTTCCCCATTTCTTGATTTCGAGGAGATTATGAGAAGTTCCTTCGAAATTATGTTTCTTATTAGGAGACAGGATAACTTCCATGTAAGCACCTTTGTTTTCACCTGCAATGGTGATGACTCTCATGCCGCCATTTTTAGAATCCGAAGTTAGCTTCTTCAGGTATTGATCTTTGTCTGTGTCGCTGCTATTATTGATCCTTGGCTTGGGTTTATTAGAAATGATGGTTTTTTGAACTAGAACTGTTTTTTGCTCCGCCTTTAATGGGATTTCTGAGTCAGATCTTACTTTCTCCGGGGGTAAGATTAGTGGAGAAGGTGGTGGAGCTGTTGGTTTAGGCTTAGGTGACTCTGGTGTGGAGGTTGGAACCGTGGGCTTGGCGTTTCTTGTAGGAGGTGAAGGGGTAGGAACCCGAGTAGTGGTGGTGGGAGCGGGGGCGGGGACAGCTCTAGGTATTGGAGAAGTTGGGACTGAAGATGCGGTTGGCATTGGCTTAGGAGCTGAAGAAGTAGGGACTGATGAAGATGGAGCTGGTTTTTGAGCAACCGGAGAAGGTGGAAGTGAGGAAGTGGTAGTGGTGGTGGAAACCGGAGCAATGGGGGGTCGGGCTGGAGAAGTTGGCAGGGAGGAGGAAGGAGCAGCCGTCCTAACGACAGGAGATGGAGGTAGTGACTTCGTGCCAGCAGCTGGTTTTGGTGGGGATTTTTGAACCGCTGGAGCATCTGTGGTTGGAGCGGTGGCAGGCGTTGCTTGAGGTTGAGTAGGTGACCTAGTTGCAAGAGGTGGGCGCGGCTGGGCAGGAGTTGGAGCTGGTTCGGGGATGACTGGACGGGCTATTGAACGCAAACGCAGCCATGGGCGAGATGGTCGTGGATTTGCCATTTCTTTTTCTTGGTAAAGTTTTGTTTATTTTAACTTAGCTATAAGGTTATGCATCTATACAAGTCGATACGTGATGTTATTTATAGCTTTAGCCATACGAAGAATCCTAAGGAAAAAGCAAAAGGAAATTAAACTTGAACTACTTCCTGTGAAAAAGAATTGCAATTGAAATTCTTTTGAATTAAGCCTTTTAAACTTTAATGTTTATTCAATTGAGCCCTATTAGACTTACAGTCACCTTGTATTCCAGTTGCATGAATGGAGTGTGGAGCCCAATTGATAACAGTGAAAGTTGAGAAACTCAATTTGAGGAATTAAAATCTTGTTCATAGGAGACCAATTAATTAAAATTTATTATTTATGAAAATAATAGATTATTTTTACAAAACTCGTATATAATAAAAGAGGATAAATAGGATATAAATCTTTAATTTACACAAAACAAAATTAAAAAAAAAAACATATATATAAAAAAGAAACTAACAAAATATCATATCTAAATCGAATAATATTAAATTTGAAAGTATTAAGCATAAAATTAATTGAAAAGTAGAAGCGAGGACAATTGGCAGCACTAGAAAGTTCACACAGCCTCAAGAATTTCTCAAATTGAAGAGAATAAGAAAAAGAGAGAAACCCTAGCAATATTAGATATGAGATTATTAAGCACAAAATTAATTAAAAAGTAGAAAGGAGGGCTATTATCAGCACTAGAAAGCTCATGACAGCCGTAAGAATTTTCTCAAATTGGAGACCATAAAAAAAAAAAAAAAGAAATTCGTGACTTTTTAACACATTAAAATTAATTTTAACATAATTTGAAAAATTCTTTTTATTGAAGTTATTATTCTGTCCTTAACATTTGTCTTATAACTTTATTTTATTTTTCAAATTATTTTTAAAGCAAAATACCTTATAATTATTTAAAATGATTTTAAAATATTTCAATAATTGTCGAAGATATTGTAAAAATATTTATACAGTTATTAAAACTAGTTTTAAAATGCTTCTATTATTCAACACTGATGAGAGTATTTTAACATTATTTTAATAACTACAAAAACATTTTTTTTGTTAAAATAACTTTAGAGGTAAAAATATAGTTTCGAGATAACAAATCAGTATCTTAAAGAAAAAAAAAGAATAAACAGCATAGGGAAAGGAACACACCAACATAAAGAGAATAACTGCAAGGCATCGAATCGAGAAAGAAAGCAATCCAATTGAATTAAACCACCGGTATAAATTGAATGAAAACAACGACTCTCTCATTTCAATTTCTTAAAGAAGTTTTCGTGATACTGATGATACTGTAATGTGATTCTTCTCATCTACTTGATGTCTTCATATTGACTTTGCTTGCTCTAAGTCTCTGAATTTTGATTCTTGCTGCCTTTTCTAATTTTACTTTCCCTTTACGACTCTCCTTCAGCCTTCCCTCAGTAAAAGCAAGAGACCAAATTGCCTTGCATCGCAGTTCTCTGAATTAATTACCCTAATAAAATATAATTTAATTGTAATAAAAATGCAATAAAAAATTAAGATATCATATTCTCATTATCGTTATTACAATCATTCTTTATTTAAAAGAATTAATTTGATATGTCAAATATCGGTTATTTTTTAATCTTTATTACAATTAAAGAATAGTTGAGTTACTTAATAGTTATAGACGATGTTGTTTAGATTATAAATGTAATTAATACCATTTCCCTCAACTCTACCTTTAGTTATCAAACACCTTTTTTTTATATAATTAATGGAAAAAAATGTGAGAAATATTGAAAAATAAAAAGAACGTAGGAGATTTTGAATTGGTAATAATAATAAAAAAATATAACAAAATTTTCAATTTCTTTGTAAAGAGAAAGAAAAGAAGAGAAATGGGGTCTAAGAATATCTTTAGCTAACCTGTAGGATAAATAGACCTTTAGAAATGTAAAGCGTTTCTTCTTAAATTTTAAGAAGAGTGTTGTATACTAAACTCATCAAATCTAAAGCTTTCATCATCCCACTCGACTTTCGGGAGTGTTCCTATTGATTGTTTTAGAAAAGTTTTTTTTAATGACCTTTGACAGTGCCATTATGTCGTTATCACAAATCGCTATGTCCAAGTGGTATATTGTATTTCCTAATGTTATTAGAATCGGATTGAATAATTAATTGAATTATGATTTGATCGATTTTATTGGTAGAATATGATTGAATTAATTTTTTTTATTTTTTAAATAAATTTGTTTATAAAAAATTAATAATATAATATGAATAATATCGTATGAAATAAATTATATAAAAATAATAAAATGAGTAAATAATTAACATATATAAAAATAAATTAACATTAATAATATAATAAATTATTATAAAATTGAGGTATTAGAATTTATTTATATGATAAAATTTAGAAAAATGTTTAATGAAAAAATTAATATGTTTATACTCTATTTAATATAGTTTTTTATAATATTTTAATTAAACAAATTTATTAAAATAGTTATCATAAAATGATATCATTATTAATCAATTAAAATATAATTAATTAAATAAATTTTATTATTAATATTCTCAAATTGCTTTTAAATCATAAAAATAACTTAAAAAACACTAAAAAAAAATTTATAAGTATAAAAGAATGTAAACAAAAAATGTAAAAAAAGAAGAAGCTAAAATTGTAAAATTTTCAACAATTTTTTTCAGTTTCGATTCTTTATTCAACCGAATATTTTCCGGTTCAATATGATTTTTTGTGATTTCAATTTTTACATATGAATTGGACCTATTCAATTGCAGATTTTTTATCGAACCGATCAATTCAATTTTAATAACTATAGTATTTGTAGTTTGCACAAATTTTGGAATTTTTTTTATTTTTTAACATGTAATGCAATTTAAATTTGTCGCCATTGTACTTGTATTTTTTTTTATATTTCTTACTTTTTAATTATTAATTTGAAAAAAAATATTTTCGCAATCACATTAAAAAAAGTGAAAAGTATGCAAAAATAATATGATTGTACTTCTATTAGGACATAAACTTTTTTTAATGAAAATAAAATTTTAATAATAAATCAAAATGTGGAGTATTACTTTGATATGCGTACACACCGTAAATAATAAAATATGAACCGTAAAATCAATTTAATTCAATAATTCACAACTCACTCACAGTACTTACACTATAACAAGCCTCTAAAATATATGTCTCAATATATAAATAAAATTATAAAATTCCTTAAAAAATAATAATATGTCACAAAAAATGGGACTTTCGATATGCAGCGATCTTTCGAAAAAAATAGTTATGCAAATTATTGTAAAAATACTAAAAATTATTTTTTAATTATTCGATATTTTGATCATAATTATTTATCAGATTGAATTATACCACAAGCTATGTATCCGGCCCAGATCTAGGATCCAGTACTTCAGACCTGGAGCTCCATATGGTAAGCCCAATTTTTGAAATCTGAACGTGGATCTGTCTTTCCCCTCATCTCTCCTGCATTATTATTACCTGCGCTGCAGGCTGCAGTCTGCAGTCTTCGTCACCATCCTCAGCCCCGATTTGTTTTTCTTCTCCTCGAAAATCCGTCCACCGGAGATTTTCACTGAGGTTTTGTTTCTACCAAAATGTAGATCCTCTTGCCATTTGAGACGTCACTAACATCGGAATATTCTGCTCGGCGTTAGCTTGTTGCTGCTTTTCTCTTACATGGATCTGATCATCTCATCTAATGACGGTGACCTCCATTCTTGACATAGAAATGGGTTAAAGCCATTTTAATAGAAAGGAATTGTCGCCATTTTACTCTGTTTTTACGAAGAATGTTAAAAAACTAGTAATAATCCCCGCAAGTCATAATTTTTTGTTTTCTCAACGACACGTTAATATGTTTTGAGACCAAATGAATTATTAATTTTTTTTTATTTGATTCGAATTAATACGCATTATATATATTAGTATATCATAATTTTTTTAATATGTGAATAATTAAAGAAATATAAATATAATTAGAAATAATTATAAATTTAACCAACATTTAACTTTTTTCTTAATAATTAAAATATTAAATTATCATTTAACAATAATTAGAGTGATATTTTTATATCTATTTGTTCAATATCATAATATTTATATATAATCTAGCAAAAACAAAAATTCTTTCAAAAATATTGACATGGCATCTTTTACAAATGGGAAACTTATTTTTTTAGTATTTTTATCATATGACGGGTTACACATAATAATCGTGGTAGTATATTACTTTAAAAAAAAGTGATAATATGACATTTTTAACTGTTAATGAATTCTTTTTAAAAATTTTGAGTATTTAAAAGGTTTTGTATAATTTTCATATTATTGAATAATTTAATTTTTAATTAAAAAATAAAAGTAAAATTCCAATTTATTAGAAGTTATAATTGTTAGACCTCTTAATGTTATGATCAAATTTATAATTATCCCACATATATAATTATTAAAATAAAAGGAATTTTTTTTTCAAGTTGCTTCTCTTAATTTTTTTTAAAAAAAGGATTTTTTTAATCAAAATACCAACTCACTTCATACATAAGAAATATATGTAGTTTTTTTTTAATATCTTGCTGTAAAAGATAGGAATTCAAATCGGAATAAATATCATTATTTATTTATGAATTTTTTGTTCTTAAAAAAGAATATATGAGCTGACAATCTCTCTTAGGAAATAAATAATTATTTTTTTGACAAAGTAGGAAATATATAAATAATTATATTGGGAGATGGTTTCTTTTTTAATGTTGCTTGAGGAATAAATTAGCTGCCATAAATAAACTCCTTAACTAATTAAACTTTTTTAAAAAAATTAGTCAATTTTCAAATAGCATTAACATAAATTAACTTTCAAGTTTTGTCTAAGAAAAATTAATAGCACCTAATTAGGAACTAATGCTTGTCATTAAGCAGTAATTGTCACGTGCAACTCACGTGCTAATCGAGTTATCCGAAGGCAGGGGCAACTTAGGAAATAGAAAAAAAAGGGAAGGCAGGCCAAAGTCAATTTACAGCGGAGGAGTCGAACAAGACAAAATTCAGCGAGACCAAGAAACTCAACCGAAGAGGAAGATCACCAGAAACGCCGTCGTTTCCGATCTTTTAACGCCCACTGTTTTTGTCTCTTTCAACCTTGTCCGTAGTAAATATCTCCTTGGCGTCATCATTTCCATTCCTACAAAAAAAAAGCCTTTCACTGTTACAGATGCGGATATAGACGGAAAGAGAGGTAAGGTGGAGAGATATTAATCCGGCGCCGATCATAAAATATCTCTCTAATTGGAAACTTAGCCGCCTCTCTATTAACTCACTGAGTTCGAGAAAACCGAGTCACCGTTCTGTAAGCAGTGGATAGTTTTGTTATTTAATTGTTGTGGCGGTGATTTGTGGCTGAGAGCACGAAACGTTGTCGCTTCTAAGCTTTCTAATGTGATCATTGAGCGTGGTAGAGGGGCACAACCGGAGCATTGAAGATGGATCGGTCGACGATAACCGTAGGACCCGGTATGGATATGCCGATCATGCACGACAGTGACCGATACGATTTAGTTAAAGATATCGGGTCAGGGAACTTTGGGGTTGCCCGGTTGATGAGAGATAAGGTCACCAAGGAACTTGTCGCTGTTAAATATATCGAGAGAGGAGATAAGGTCTGTTTTGCTCTTTTCTTTCTTTCTTCTTTTTTTTTGGTTGAGGGTGGGGGTGGCTTTCATTGTATTATGCAATAATGGTTTTTTTTCAAAGGTGTTCTATTTATGGAAATTTGTAGTGTGTAATTGGTGTTTCGTGGTCTGCTAAATTTAGCATGCTTTTGAATTTAATATATGCTCATATATGGATTTAGTTTTGAGAACTTACAGTATTTCGTTCAATTCGTATACGTTTCTTTTCTGGCTGATGCATTTATGTGGAACTAATAAGCATAATGGATCAGCTTGCTAAAATCCGTTGTTTTCCATTTCACTTATTGCTGATTTCTGTCAAAGCAATCAAAAGACCGTGTAAATATACTATTTGTTTTTAGCAGAAGCTGAAATGAAAAGAATCGTATATAGTTTTTTGTCAGTGAATTTTACGTTTTCATTTATGAATATGGAATGGATTTCAGGTTGGGACGAGTTTACTTGTTTTGTCAGGCTTTTGGGGATGGGGAATAGAGCGTTAATTGGGTCTTTTCCGTTTAATCTCCTTCAATTTGATTTTTTTTTTCAACTTTTTAGTTTGAGTTCTGGATGGAGGATCATAGAGTTGTTTTTAACGCTTATGCCTTTTTGTTGTGGTACTGAATTGCAGATTGATGAAAATGTTCAGAGAGAAATTATAAATCATAGATCTCTTAGGCACCCCAACATTGTGAGGTTTAAAGAGGTTTGTTGTTTTATTTTTTATGGCCCTTCAAGATCATTTCTTTTCAAGGCAATGGTGGCTTAGATAGATATGCAAGTTATTTGAATCCTACTTCAGGTCATTTTGACTCCTACTCATCTGGCAATTGTAATGGAGTATGCCTCTGGAGGAGAGCTTTTTGAGAAAATATGCAATGCTGGACGATTTAACGAAGATGAGGTTTATTCCCAATGTACTAATGGTGGTCCCTTTATGTATATTGGTGCTTTTTGCATGATTTCTTAATTCTGGTTTATGTCTCAGGCTCGATTCTTTTTTCAACAAGTGATATCAGGAGTTAGCTATTGCCATGCCATGGTACTCAAATTTCTTCTGTTTTTCGACCTCTAAATGATGTTGTTGTCGTGTTATGAAACTAACTTTCATTATTTATGTGTCTTTTGAATATCCTCCTTGTTAATGAAGCAAGTGTGTCACCGTGATTTGAAGTTGGAAAACACATTACTGGATGGAAGCCCAGCTCCCCGTTTGAAGATTTGTGACTTTGGGTACTCCAAGGTAGTAAATTACCTTCTACATATCACCTGAGCTTTTTAGTTCCGATTTTATATTTATTAATTTCGTTACCTTTATAAGCCATTCGACCTCAAGGTTGAAGATTTGTGACTTTGGGTGCTCCAAGGTACTAAACTACCCTTTACATGTCCCTTACCCTTTTCAGTGCCAATTATGTATCTATTATTTTATTGGACCTCCAGGTTGAGATTGTGAACATTCTGTTGAATGATATTAAATCTAAGGACTCTGCTTGAAATCGTTTAGGAATTCCATTTCTTTTTGGTTATGTTTGTTTTTATGTCACAGGGGAGTGCTGAAGTACACAAGATAAAGCTGTAAAATTTGGTGCTAGGATAAAACGTTGCAGAGGCAGAATAGTTCTTCAGTTTTTCCTAGGAAGATTATGATAATCATCCTTATTTATTTTAGATCCTGTTTAGTTGACTTGCTGAACTTGCTTTTGCTTATCTGAAAGCAAAAAGAAAATAAAAAAAAGTGATTATCCAAAGGCAATTGCTGGTAACCTGCTGGTTGGATGCTATACACGTAATGTACGAAATCAAGAGTTCAATCTCTGATACGCATCTCCTGGAATAATTATTTATGTACCAAAGAATGAAAGCCAAGAAAGTTCTTAAATAAAATTAGAACCTTCTTTCTTATGACTGCAATTTGCTTTTATCCTGCATATTGAAAATTGGTATATTCATCAATTGTATATTCTTATTATTCTTTTAGCTTTACAAATAGGTCAATTTATTAGAATTTTGTTTCTGGGAAGTAAAAAACAGTGTGTTAGATGTTGAACCAAATAGTTTTCATGCGTTTATATACCTGCACCACAAAACTTTCTTTCATCATTATTTTTTATTTTTATTCCTCCCCTCTCCTTTCTCTTTCTTTTCCCCTCGTCCTTTTTGTTTGAATTGCTAATTAATAGCATGCAGTTTCCCATGGATGTTTTGTGTTATTACTAGCACCTTGGGATGGTTTTAGTTGTAGTCACTAACGGTTACTAGTTTTTTGTCTCACCTCTGTGTGATTTCTAAGTGATCGCTGACTGCTGTTTACGGAGTATTTAGGATGCTGATTATCATCATTTCTTTTTGTCATTGTTGGCATTTTGCAGTCCTCAGTGCTTCACTCACAACCAAAATCAACTGTTGGAACTCCAGCATACATTGCTCCAGAAGTGTTACTGCGGCAAGAATATGATGGCAAGGTAAAATGGCATTTTCTTTTACATAATACGATTAGAAAGTTATTTGACCTCAAGCAGTTTGGGTCCTCCTAATTTTCTGATGTTTTGAAATTGCAGTTTTTTAGACATTCTTAATTAAATTTATGGATGAACCAACATGTCTAAAGTTGCCCTTGCATAAATGTTTTCTTTTTTTATGTTTTATAAGTCGTGGATCAGTCATATTTGGATATTTCTCTTTTCAGCACCAGTGCAGACTTTTTGCTGCTTCTTAACAGTTGAAACTTGTCAAAGTTGGAATGTGTGTTAGTTTGTTGATATAATCCTTTTCTTTGTTTCCTTTCAATTTTTCTTATGGCTATTCTCTCACTCACTTTTGTGTGTTTGATATGTATACATGTGCACTTGCACATTGTTAAAAATTTAATGCGCATATGCATCAAGATCTCTTATAATGTATGTGAGAAGTGGAATGTACTGATGTGCCTTGTTGGATGGGGAATATTTCCACAAAGTAATGAGAACTGAAAGAAACATTCACAATCTACATCAGGAAAATTCTAAGGAAAAAGAACTTAGATAGCGGGTGCTACTTTTGACTAGCCCCATTACTTCTTTTTAGAGTGTTTATGTAATCGTCCATCATTATGGCCACGATGTAAAACTAATTGGTGGGAAGCCTGAATCTACTGTCAACTAGCACCTTCACTTATTTTCAGTGTTTACAATTTCTCCATACATTTTAGCCGTCCTATGAACTTAGGAAGTACAAATGTGAAGCCTAAATTCTACATCCTACCATCTCTAGTTACTCTCGAGATACTGCTTGTGGAGCGTGGTCTACAGGCTGTCTCACAGTCTTCAAGATCCTATGAGTTCATTCAACGTGGAGTGTTCTTTGGAATGGAATTCAACTGTTGGAATACAAATAAGGGAATTGTATTGTCTAAAGTATGGTGCTACTCAATATATCCGTTCTTTTCTTCATGATCGGCAGCCAATTGTTTAATATAGGTGTAATAAAATACAGGAGAGAATAATTGATTTTCTGTATTTAGAATGAAGAATTTATAGGTATATATATATATACAAGTGTGAAATCCTAACTTAGGAAATAAAATCAAATAAAACTTCCTAATCTGTGTAAGGAAAACTAGCTAATTATGCATATATACAGCTGTATTCTTTAACACTCCCCCTCAAGCTGGAGCATAGATGTTAATCATGCCTAGCTTGTTACAAAAATATTCTACACGAGGCCCATTTAAGGCTTTCGTGAAAAGATCCGCTAGTTGTTTTCCTGTCTTCACATATCCGGTAGAGATAATATTTTCTTGAATATTTTCACGAATGAAGTGACAGTCAACTTTAATGTGTTTTGTCCGTTCATGATAAACTGGATTGGAGGCAATATGGAGAGCAGCCTGGTTATCACACCA